>SNQJ01S0036495.1:5876-25840 GCA_010110895.2 Picea sitchensis
TGGATAGAAATTAGATGAGAATGGATAAATAAATCATGAATATTACTTATTTATCAACATCGAACCATGTGCCTTCACAATCTTGTCGAACATAATTCATGTCACCATCAACTACAACTTCATCATATTTTCATTTTGTCCCTTCAAAGTCTACAACACTTATGAGATATACATACTTAAATTCATATGTGTTGTTATTCTTAATCCGTTTAGAGGGCATGTCAGAAATACATACGAATCATTCTCTACATGATCTTGCACATAGAATACTTGTTTTTCTTGTGATGCTAGAATAAATATATCATCTTGCACTCTATCATTACTTAGGCATCTATACATATTAAGAATTGTGAAACCAAAGTTCATCATGTTTCATTCCATTCTTATTTGTACATCTACCCATTGATATTTGAACAAGTGATACTCCATGCAACGGGTAGTCCAATATGATTATTTCATGGATCACTCCAAAATATGTTGTCATCTAATGTATAGGAATTTGTCTTTTTCACTTGATCTCTTTAAAGTTTGCGCATCTATGCACACACCACTATTTTGGGTGGCTCTATCATTCTCTATGCTTTTAATATGAAATATAGACCCATTGATTAAGTAGCCCCCGTACTTGGTTCCATATTTCCTTGGGCCATGTGCCAACCATTTAAGGTATAAGAAATATTTTATTTTCCTTCCACCTGTAAATTATTAAATGTCATTATACAACATTCGTTATGCAGCAACCGATGTACAACCCACGTTATGAAACAATCGATATACAACATTCGTTTAAGGAGCAATCGTTATACAACTGTCATTATACAACATTTGTTATGAAGCAATCGATGTGAATCCAACATTATGCAGCAACCATTATACAAGAGATCGTTTAGGGAGCACTCGGGTTTCAACAATGCGTTGATTAGCAAATCGTCTTATACAGGAGCTTGTTGAGGGGAAATCATTATTCAACAAGGCGTTATACAACAAATCGTGTTATACAGGGGATCGTTGAGGAGCAATCATTATTCAAATGCTAAACAAATCAAATGTTGATCAAACGCTAATCAATCGCAGTGGTAATGATAGAATCGTAGCAGGAATGATAATCAAAAGCTAATCAAATCAATGATATTCAATTCTAATCAATCGCAGTAGTAATAATAGAATTGTTATTCAATGGTATTCAATGCTAATCAATTGCAACAGTAATAATAGAATCATTATTCAATGCTAATCAATCACAATAGTAATAATAGAATCACTATTCAATGCTAATCAAATCAATGTTGATCAATCCATAACTAAATTGCGATGTAAATCCATAACTAAGTAACCATAAAATCCATAACTAGAATGTTGTGTAAATAACAATAAAGATCTTTTCTAACAATGATAGCGCATGCACATTGCGCACTCCAAGTACTACCCACACAGTCATCAGATATCTAGAAACGCGGAGCAATGAAGTGGTAATCCAACAAGATATTTGGAACGTAAAGAAGTGGAAACGCTGGGTAAAGTGAGGGTTAAAACAAGGTGTAAACGCATGGTGAAAACTCAAGTAAAAAGAGAGGGTGTCGAGATTACAACTCAAGGGAAAACGCAGAGGAACTCGCTGCAAATAAGCGTTGGGCAGAGGAATTATCCTACACTTATTATCCATGCACAAGAAAGTAGGGCATTTGAATCTAAATATTTAACACCGGAGTGAAAGACAGTCAATTCGTCTCCTGGTCGACTGTTCAGGCATAGACTAATAACTTAAAGGATCAAGGAACAGAGGATAAAAACACTAATATGCATCCATATCTTTTCTGTGGAGAAGCAAATAATGAAATAAAGTGAAATCAAGGAATAAAGAAAATGCAGGCAGAAGAAACAAGAGCGCGGGCAAGGTTTTGAGTCCAGGGCTCATTCTGGCCATGCGCAAATAGACAGTAACTCTGAAATAAAGGATAATGTGGATAGAAAGGGTTCTTACTAAACAAATCAAGCGACAAGGGATTACAATTATCGTAGAAATACATGTGCAAGGAAATCTCATGGAAATGAAATATTCTTTCGAGTACAGTAAAATAAAAAAGTGTAAATTAAATTTCATTGCAAGTAACAACTTTAAGTCAAATGTGAATGCTCTGGAGTCGATGTCCCACTCACACTCCATCCAGCTCCCACTTGCCAACCGATGTGACCTCACCGGTACCTATCAGCCAGCTCTAGGGGTACTCTTCTTCCCCTTGAGCCCCCCGAGCCGCAAAGGGGCCACGCACACAATACCAGAGAATGTTAGCACCCATCTTGCCTCGCAAGGTTGAGCTACCACTCGTTACCTGAGCTGGGTATCCCAACTCCCACAAGAGAAAGTTCAGTCAAGATAAAATTTCAGTAGTGTAATGTTACGCAAGCCAGATGTGATCCATACTCCTCCTTCGCCATCTCTTTTATAGATTTTCCTAGTCATTAGTTTCCCAAACCCTCATTAGATTCATTTTTCATTTATTTAATTAGGAAAAGCCTCCCATGTACACATGTCGTCTGATCCCCTAGTTGCACCAGAAAATCAATTTTATTAAATAATTAAATATTCTTATTTCCCTCACCCACCTAAAAGTGTTCCTTAAAACACTCCCCGGTGTCCCATTGTTCCTTTACAATTCTTAAATGACTTACGTCTTACTTAATTCCTAGTTGAGTTCATAAGTAGAAAGTTCCAAGGCTAGATTCCTTACTAAGTTAGGCATTCCCCTTTCTTTTAAGTTTCCCATTTTCTTTAAGTTTCCCCTTTTCTTTAAGTTTCCCCTTTTTCTTAGGTTTCCCCCTTTTCTTTAAGTTTCCCCTTTTTATAACTAAATTCAGAATTAGCAGGTTTAGACAAAAACAACCAAATACCCCTTTTATTAATTAACCCTTTATTAAAATTTCCACTTTAATTATTAATGCTTGAATTTTCTAATTAGTTATAAAAAGAACCTTTAGTGATTTGAAATTTTATAAAAAGAACCTTAGTGAATTGAAATTTTATAAAAAGAACCTTAGTGAATTAAAATTTCTACTTTAATCTGGTTATATGTCTAATTATTTTTTTTTCATTCTAAGGTTCTACTCAGACCAAGGTTTTCAATTCACTAGGCTTGGTGACAGTTCTTAAGGGAAAAATTAGTCATTAAACTTTACTTATCACATCATTCATTTTAAGGCCGAGCAGGTCCTAAGGAGGCATAGTTTTCTAGGCACTAGGTTTATTTACTTACCGGTTAAAATCGCGGCGTGCCCTTCAAGACGCACTACGTGCTCCAAGGGTGCCACTTGCCTCCTTCTGTTTTCTTTGTGCGACGTGCCCTTCAAGACGCACTACGTGCTCCAAGGGTGCCACTTGATTCTTTCCATTTTCTTTGCATGACGTGCCCTTCAAGATGCACTACGTGCTCCAAGGGTACAAATCACCTCTTTTTTTTTTCTTTGTGCGACGTACCCTTCAAGACACACTAAATGCTCCAAGGGTTTCACTCGCCTCTTAACTTAATTTGGTAGACATCAAACCCCTGGAGTCAATACTTCGTTAGGTGATCTTGTGGGAGACTAAGGGCCTCTAAGGAATAAGGCCCCTGCCTTATTGTGTGCCCCTTAGAATCATCGTGAGTGACTGTCACAGTCTTCCCTCACAGCATCGTGGGTCTTCTCAAAATAGGTAATCGTTAAACTACAGTTCAAGTCACGATGGGAGTGCTAGTAGGCTCTGGCAGGGTTGCTACCACACCTCTCCCTCAATGTCTCTGGTTTTCATGTGTGACCCCTCTACTCCAAATGTGAGTCTGGTCGACAAGATACCATCAACCTGCATCCATCAACGAATCATGTCACCAATAATAATCAATCATCATAACATCTAATCATATATACATATATTGCATCAACAACATTTTAACCCTAACAATCCACTCCCTGAATCGATCCGAAGTCCAAGGGGTTTATCGATTCCTCAGCATCCTCAACATCCAGAGTCCTACACACTCAAGAGACCCAGTCAATAACACCTATCTGTGTAAATACTACAAAATAAAATATCATCAAATCCACAATGTCTCATAATCATAATCAAAACAACCAATAGTATAATGACCCATATCACCTGCACATAATTTTCCTCAAAGAATAAGTTCACTCAGTGTGCACAAGAGAGAGATGTTACATACACCCCCTCTTGTTTTAAACTTCTTCCCGAAGTTTCACAGTATGTAAGTGCCGAAATAAAATGTATCAGGATATCATAGGTCTAGTTATCAAACAAAAATGGAAACTCCTGACGCATATCATATGCGTCCTCCCAGGTCATCGAGTGCGGACTATAGTTATCCCACTGGACCTTGACTTGATCTATTGTTCGACGTCGTAGCAATCAAATGCAATGGTCCAGGATGCGGATTGGCTCCGCTGTGAGCGCACCCTCGTCAAATACCTGCAAGAAAATCATGTCAATAACATGTGCAGGATCACTAAAATAATGTCTCAAAAAAAATACGTGAAAAACATCGTGCATATGCCTCAAAGAATCAGGAAAGTCTAGTCAATAGGCCATGAGCTCCTTCTTTTCTACAATCTTGAAAGGACCCATGAACCTAGGAGAGAGTTTAGCACCTTTTCTAAACTTGATCGAACTCTTATGCGGTTTCACCTGCAAGAAGACTTGATTGCCAACTTTGTAACTACAGTCAACATGATGCACATCGGCATAACTCTATTGTCGATCCTGCACTTCTTTGATCCTTTGTCTTATTGTTTTCATTTTATATTCCATTTCTTGGATCACTTCTGGTCCCACCAATATCTATCCTTAAGCCGATCCCAAATCAAAGGCATTCGACATGGTCGCCCGTAAAGAAACTCAAAAGGCGCCATCTTAATAGTGCTTTGGTAACTGTTGTTATATGCAAATTCTACCAGTGGAAAAAATTATTCCCAATGCTTCTGTTGATCCATTACGTACATATGCAACATATCCTCCAAGATTTGGTTTGTTCTTTCAATTTTCCCATCTATCTCCAGGTGATTTACAGTACTAATGTTAAGTTGGGTTCCCAAGGCCTCTTGGAAACTAGTCCAAAATCGTCTAGTAAGCACCGATCCTCGATCGGATATAATCCTCTTAGGCATGCCATGCAGCCTAACAATCTCGTTGGTGAAAAATCTAGCTATGTCAGGTGCCTGATACATCGTACACACAGGAATAAAATGAGCACTCTTCGTTAGAGTGTCGACTACCACAAAAATTGAATCGTGTCTCCTTGTCGTCAGTGGAAATCGAACAATGAAATCCATCAAAATGACCTCCCATTTCGATTCCGGAATAGTGTGTGGTTGTAGAAATCCTGTCAGATGTCTATGTTCAGCCTTCACCTGTTGACATTCTAGACATCTTGCCACGTAGTCGACTATGTCTAACTTAATTCATTTCCAGAAGAATAAGGGTTTAAGGTCTACCCTCATCTTTGTGACTCCAGGATGAGCCATGTACACTGTTCTATGAACCTCGTTTAAGATCAAACTCCTCAACTTGTCGTTGGGTGGTACGTAAATTCAAATTTAAATCTTAATAATCCGTCGTTGTCCACAGTAAATCCCTCAAATTTTGGTACCATCATTGTGTTTTTTCCGATAAAATCCTTGACCTCCTTGTACCAGTCATCGTCGCACTGTAAAGTTATAATATTTTCACGTAGATTCATCTGAAGAGGCATCATCGAAAATATGTGTGGTCTCTGACTCAACGCATCATCCACTTTGTTCATTGTTCCTTTTATGTAACAAATCTCGAAATCATACTCGCTAAGCAATTCCGACCAACGTCGTTGTCACGCGTTCAAGTCGCTTTGCGTAAAGATGTGTTGTAGTCCATAGTGGTCCATTTTTAGTTCAAATTTACGTCAAATAAGGTAGTGTCTCCAAACTCTCAAGGAATATACAATGGATAACAACTTCAAAATCATGTGTTGCATAGTTCTCCTCATGACTTCTCAACTTTCTCGCGATGTAAGTGATCACTTGACCGTCTTGCATCAAGACTCTGCCTAAGCCTTTCTTGGATGCATCAATGCATACCAAGAAGTCTGTGTCCATGTTAGGGACCTTCAGTATTGGTGCTATCATTAACAACTCCTTGAGCCTCCGAAATGCTTCCACGCATTTCTCGTCCCAAACAAATTTATTGTTCTTCTTCTACAATTTGTGATCGGATTTTCTATCTTCGAAAAACCCTCGACGAACTGTCAATAATATCTCGCTAAACCCATGAAGTTATGCACTTCAGGGAAAAATTTTGGCGCAGGCCATTCCATAATAGCCTCAACCTTTGCTGGATCCACAACGATACATTCGTCGTAGATGACATGCCCTAAGTAATGAATCCTCGATTAATAAAATGAGCATTTAGACAGCTTCCCAAATAATTTGTTCACTCGTAGACATTGTAGCACCAAGCGCAAGTGCTCGTCGTGCTCCTCCATCGTCTGAGAGTAAATAAAAATATCGTCAATGAATATTTGGACGAACATTTCCAAGTATTCGAGGAACACCCCATTCATCAAACTCATAAATACCCCTGGGGCGTTCATTAGTCCAAACTGTAAAATAGTAAACTTGTAATGTACAAACCTCGTCTTAAAGGCAGTCTTAGGTATGTCATCCTCCTTGATTTATAACTGGTGATACGCTGATATAAATTCTATCTTTGAAAACATCGTCGCACCCTTCATCTGATCAAACAGATCATCAATCCTTGGCAATGGATACTGATTATTGATCGTTGCCTTGTTCAATTGACGATATTCAATGCAGAGTCTCCATGACCCATCATACTTTCGTATTAAAATAACAGGCACACCCCACGGTGACACACTTGGATGTATAAGTCCTAGGTCCAACAACTCCTTCAGTTGCATTTTCAACTCCTGTAACTCCGGGGTTGACATCCGATAAGGAGTTACTGCTATTGGTTCAGTCCCTGGTTTTAGGTCTATGGTAAATTTCGATTCCCTCTCCTGTGGTATCCCAGGTAACTCCTCAGGGAAGAAGTCCACAAACTCTCTCACCACTGGAAGGTGTTCTAGACGTTCTGCTACTCCCTTCTCGTTTAACACAAGGATCGCATAAAGCTTACATCCCTTGCACATGCTCTTCCGTAGCTGCAAGGAAGAGATGAACCTCAGAAAACACCCTAGTTTTGACCTATAATCTCGTGTCTATGTCCCTCATCATCGACCAAGCTCAACCGTTTCATCTTACAGTTGAGTATCGCCTCATGCGATTCCAACCGGTCCATATCGATCACGACATCATAAGATCCTAAGATCGTGACGTACAGGTTGGACCTAGTGACAAACTCTCCCAGGTTAAGGCTACAACCTGCAAACTTACCACCAACCTTTTATTTGGCTCCCGAAGCCATTTCTACAAATCTAAACTCATCCTGTTTGACTGCCCTTACCTTAATTATTTTTAGCGCTACCCCAAAAATGAAACTCTCTGTAGCACCTGGATCTATCAAAATACTAAGGGTCTGGTCAGCGATGGTACCTGACCTCTTGAGAAAAGTCGACCGGTGTTCTTCCTAGCGGTTATTCTTCGTTGGATGAATCCGATGGGCCTTGCCCAAATCTCCCACGGTAGTGGGTCTGGTTGATCCAGATGCTCTGGTCCTCTCCACTGGGCAATCACGTTGGTAATGTGGTTCCCCACATGTCCAAAACCCTTTCTTCGATCCAGTAGTCCCAGTACTCGAAGTAGAAGATGACAGCCCACTGGCTTGGAACCTTGGTATGTTCTGCTGAACAGGCCTAAACTGTTGTTGTTGCAGTCAACGTTGTTGTTAGTGTTGTAGTCCTCGGTAAGGATTCCGCTGCGGAGGTGTTGGTCGCTGAGGTGTAGTGAAAGTGGATCCTGTCTGGAAGTCACGATATCCTGGTGAATGTCTAGCTGTTGTCTGATGCTACTACGCACCAGATGACACCTGACCCACTGGTCTCGATGGAGTCCTACTCTGACCCCTGCTTATAAGCTCCTCCTCTGTTATGAGGGCCTTCTGGATGACATCATGCAAGGTTTTAGGCATCAGAATCCTAACCTCTGCACGAATGTTGACATTAAGGCCAAACATGAACATGTTGACCTTAAGTTCCTCAATAGTCAGGTGCAGAGAATACCGAAGGAGCTCCATAGAATAGGCCTCATACTCGGGCACCGTACGACCACCCTATCTCAAGGCATTTTACTTGTTGAGCTAACGCTCAATGAATTCCTTAGGCAAATACCTCTCCCAGAACCGTTCCTCGAACAATTCCCATGACACGTCTTCGACTGCCATGTTCAATTGCGGCAAGAGTGTCTTCCACCATAGAAGAGCACTCCCCTTAAGTTGAAATGCCGCCATGCAAACCTTCATGTTGGAGGTAGAGTTGCGAAGTGAAAAGCACATCGCCATATTCTCCAATCATGCCTTGGCGGTTGTGTCATTCGAGGCACCAAAGAACTCAAGAAACTTGACCTTATCGAGTTCTCGGTGAATCCTACCAGTACCGACTAGGGCACGTTGTGGACCCTCAGGGGTACAGTCGCCTTGGCCTTATCTCCAAGGGTGTCACTCGCCTCTTTCCATTTTCTTTGTGCGACGTTCCCTTCAAGATGCACTACGTGCTCCAAGGGTGCCACTCGCCTCTTGACTGAATTTGGTAGATGATAAACCCCTGGAGTCAATACTCGGTTAAGTGATATTGTGGGAGACTAAGGGCCTTTAAGGAATAAGGCCCCTGCCTTATTGTGTGCCCCTTAGAATCACTATGAGCGATTGTCACAGTTTTCCCTCACGGTATCGTGGGTGTTCTTGAACTAGGTAATCGTTAACCTACAGTTCGAGCTACAACGAGAGTGCTAGTAGGTTGTGGCAGGGTTGCTGCCACACCTCTCCCTCAATGTATCTGGTTGTCATGCGTAACCCCTTTACTCCAAATGTGAGTCTGGTCAATAAGTTATTGTTATCCTGTATCCATCAACAAATAATGCCAGCAATAATAATCAATCATAGTAACATCTAATCATATGTACATATGTCACATCAACAACATTTAAACCCTAGTCCACTCCCTGAATCGATCCAGAGTCCAAGGGGTTTCATCAATGCCTCAACATCCTCAACGTCCAGAGTCCTGCACACTCAGGAGACCCAGTCAATAGCACCTGTGTATGTAAATACTACAAAATAACATATCAACAAATCCATCATATCTCATAATCATAATCAAAACAACCAATAGTATAATGACCCAGATCAGTTGCACGCAAGTGTCCTCAAAGAATAAGTTCACTCAGTGCGTGCAAGAGCGGGATGTTACATCTTAACTAATCACTAAATTGTTGGTTGTGGAGATTTTCTAACAAGGACTCATCTATTTGGGCTTGGATGTTTGTATTGGCGATTTCACTCAAGTGCGTCCTAATTTCCAGTCATGTCAATGAAATTTGTTTTCAAGATATTTTTATAAAGTCTAATAAAGAATGATTCTACAAGGTTGTGCTTACTACTTACTCTATCCATGGTTGAACTCCATGTGTGTTGTGCAAGACCCACCTATGGGCTTGTAACAAATTGGTATCATCCAATTCAATAAAATTTCTACTAGATAAGGCCTTCCCATAATGACCGACCTCTTCATCATCCCTAACCTCATTTCTACTAGGCATGCTTCCAACATATTTCATAATTTCAACATATCTAGCACAAAATTTGATGGATTCCTCCATATTGTAGTAATTTTCAGCTATGCACCCTTCAGGCCTATTCCTATTCTTCACATAACTTTTGAAAAAATTCATGTTCCTAAACAAAAAACACACAAAACTTGAAGTCAACTCAAAACTATGAATACAAATTTGATAGCGATGTACTATATCGTGAACATAATATTTGGAATTTATGTGGACTTAAGTACACATAGTAAAATTTCACTGACCTTTCAAAAGGGTACATCCATTATTATGCAATTGGCCACAAAAACGTAGCTCTTGTACCAAGTGTACGGTCAAATGAATAATTATATCAAAGAATGATAGGGGGGGATATTTATCAAGTAAGCACAATGCCTCCACAATAACATCTTCTAAGTTTTCAAGATCTATTGGATCCACCACTTTTGCACAAATTCGCCTATAAATGAAGCAAAGCCTACAATTTGTTTTAGACCGTTTTTGGTAGCATATGGTGCACTACTAATGGAAGAAGTTGTTGCATGAGAACATGGAAATCATGTGATTGCATGCCATGAAACTTAATATCTTCCATAGATATATGATTCCTAGGATTTGAAATAGAGAAACAACATCAATCTACTCCATCCTCAATGTAATCAACAACTTGTGTAGTAGCATCGATGTGCCAGGGTTGGTGTAATGTTAATGGTGCAGTAGCATCGATGTGGAAAATTTAGTGTCACAACAATGGTGTAGCAGCAATGGTGTAGTGACAACAATGTAGCGCCAACGATGTAGCAACAAGGATGTAGCGGAAACATTGTAGCAATAACGGCGTAGTGGAAACAATGTAGCAGGAATGATGTAGCATCAATAGTGTAGCAACAACATTTACACACCAACATGAAATAGTAGTTATGCACCTTTCTCGTGTGTAAGCATAAAATAGGTTAATTTCCCTCAATCATACTAGCATAATCCATTAAAATGACATGAGTTATGGGAGAACATACGTTGGACAAAATATATCATTATGATCAAGAATAGACTCAAAGAATGGTTTTAATGATAGACAAAAGTGACCAAAAAGACAAAAGATGGGTATGAAAAAAGATGGTGTTTCAAGAACCCTTCAGTATATATAGGAGATAAAGGGTACAACTACAATTAAATGATCTAGCCAACCAATATGGACAACACTATTAAAAAAATAGAAATGTAATAACTCAATATCTAGGGCTTAACACGTGTTTCCCAAAAGGGCAAAGGCAAGATAGGAAGCAATAGCGTAACCCAACCTAGCGGGTTGGTGCTAAGGAAAAACATCAATTGATTAGCAAGGAAGATCCACCTGGCTTGGACCCACCCAAGGAGGAGCCAGAAGTGGTTTCAAAGAAAATAAGTGAAACTCCATCAAAAGAAGACCTTTCTTTACAATGGAAATCAACAACCACAAGGTACAGTGGAAGTTATAAACCCCCTCATAAAGAGGAATCTTATTTTCCTCCAAATGCAAATCAGGAAGCAAAGTTCATGCTTAGTCCTTAGCCTAAGCCGGGCCAGGAAAATCAAGCAGAAGAAGATGAGATAATAAATCATTGTGAACCTCCAGATCAAGACAAATTGGGATTGGAGGGAGAAATAAGGACTTCATCAGATGCAAATGAAGCTTGGACGATAATAGTAAATAAGAAAAAATCCTCTCCAGTAACGTAGCCAATAGTGACAAGAATCCAGACACATAATCCACTTTAGTCATGTATTGTTTATGTCTTTTGTTATGTAAGCAATTTGTCAAAATTTATTGATTCTCATTAGAATCTGAAAAAAGGAATAATTGTAAGAGAAAAAACTATCCTCTCTCCTCCTGCAATTTTGATGTGAGAGGAAAAATCTGAAAAACACATTTAACAGTTATCAAAATTTCGTATTTTCTTATTGTCTAATAAGATCACAATGTTTTTAATGCAATTATAATAGTTCTTTTTTTAAAAAAACATTTTTTTTTTGGTTAAAATTACTATTCAAATTGTAAATTGTTTATATATATAGAAAGAAAGAAATAAAATAATGTTTATCTAAAATTATTGAAAAACACAAGTTCATTCCTTATCATGTTGTATACATGTGATTAAACTTTTACACTAAACTAATATGTTTTGATATTAAATTAATGGAGCATAATGATTTTTGACAACATTTCTCTACGGGGAACATAATAAACATTTAACATATTAATTTTTTATAAAACAAATAACATAAGATTAATGATACATAATTTTATATGTCTAATGGGATGAACGATATATAAGTTTATATTTCTATTTCCATGTAGTATATGTTTTTCATAAAACATTATGGTCAAACAGAAGGTATTTAATTTTAATCGAAAATTAATCAAAGTAGGTTTAAAGTCATAATATTAGTTGAAAATTAATCAAAGTAGGTTTAAATTCATGATCAAGATATGATAAAATAATAACAATCATATATTTCACGAATGAGATTATAATGCATATGTCATCATATGTCACAATTAGGATGACATATGAGGTTTATCCCGATTGACACATATCATCATCAAAAAGTTTTGAATGAATTGGATATTGATTGGTATTCCTCTTTATTGAGTTCTAGAAAGTGATGTCATGTTTGATCAGTTAGCTCATGTGGGTTAAGTATCATGTGTATGTGCACCAAGAGTTAAGTATATGGGGATAATATTTCTTTACACATTTTCAATTTTTTTAATGTTATGTAAATGTTTTATAAATTGGATTAATGTTTTTAATGATATATTAATATTTGTATATGATCTAAATAGAATTGATAAAAAAATGAATGGTTGTATAATGTAATATTTACAAGTAATTTGATCATTAATGAAGATTAAAATAAAATAAAAGATAATGTAACAATAAATAAAATAAATGAGGGAAACAAATTAATAGGAGATAAAGTTGGTGAATGGGAAATGAAAGGACAAGGATGTTTGGGCTTTTCATTAGCCTTAGCTCTCCTTATATCTTCTTGTAGATTAACCTATAAAGGGATTTTTGGGCTCAGAGGTGAGGATGCAATAGAGGATTGGTTGTGCAAAATGTTGAATAGATCATAAGCCTATAGCATGCATTGTAACATGAGATTGTCGAAATGAAGATTGAACAACCATTCGAAACTAGTTTTCCCATTTTGGTTTCTAGGGTAAACATGGCATGTATTATGTCATGAATTGTTTTGAGATTTTTGTATGATTGTGGTGTCAATTATGTGTGTCATGATTACTATCATTATTATCTGTGTTTAACTAATTATTCTTAATTTTGCTAATGGTTATATTGAATAATTTAAAAATGCATTTATGTTAGTTCTTATGTACAAATATTTTTTTCCCTTAATATTTTGTGAATGCCAACAAACATAAGATAGACACTGTCCATTCCACTTTGAATATGATATCAATAAGTATTATAATTTAATCGTTGCATTTTATTAGAAAAAAATCTCTTTCTATCCCTAAAGAACAACAATTCTACAAACCTAAGATAACCATTGTCCATTCCACTTTGAATATGATATCAATAAATATTGTAATTTAATCGTTGCATTTGCTTAGAAAAAATTCTCTTGTTATCCATAAAGAACAACAATTCTATGACCATTAAGGCCATTTGCATATAGACAAACCATACACAATGAATTCACAAGCCTTGTGGCCCTACATTGTTTCTAGTAAGCCTATATGTGGTTATTTATGGAGTCCTAAGGCTGTACACACCCCTAAACATGCTTCTAGTAAGCTTCTATGTGGTTATTTATGGATTCTTAAGGTTGTACACACCCCTAAACAAGTCATACACACCACTGTATAGGTCGTACGTAGGCTTGCTAAGTTGTCTTTGTTGTCTTGGCTATATGTTGAGCTAAACTAGCAATTGGCATGTCCATGGGATTTCCAATTAGCAATAGTTTCTCTCTTCAAGCGTTGTAAAGACATGAGTCCCATTAATTCATAGCTGGTTGATTTGTCTTATGGAATTTGGAATGCCATATTAAATTTCTTTTAGGAAGTGTTATGTGAATTGTCTTATATGAAATAAGTAAACTCCCTGCAAATTGGAGGTAGTTACAACATTCATTTGTTTATCTTGAAACTATTTTTGTCACTGTGTTGTGACTTTAATTTATTTGCATTATGTAAAAGAAAGAAGACTAGAGGGTGAATTATAGATGAGAGGAGCGTGAGATATTAATATATGGTGGACTTGTTTCCTAAATACAACAATTAATAAGATGAGCACACTAACCCTACGCCGAGGCCTATAACAATCACAATCTATTCTATGGGTCTAGAAAACTACATAGTAGGTAGATGTATACACACTATTATGCTTGGACATTCAATCATAGATTTTGATTTGTGATAAATCATTGTAAGAGTTGTTGTTGACTAGAATGTGTCAAGAACCACATTAAATTAGTGTAACTACTAAAAAAACAAAAAATAAAAACTATGGGAAAACCTTTGGTGTGAAAAGTGATGGTGATTGGATACCATAGAATAGACTAAGAACATAAAATTTTAAACCTCTCTCTACCTTGTTTTCTAATTCATAGATTGTAGTGTTAGTGTATTATTTGAGATGAGTTTTGTTATGAGTAAATTTGTAGTTGATTAATATCATACATGATGGATTGGCTCTTATTTGGAACTTACACATACAAATTGAATCATTTTAGACAATGATAAAACCAACCATTCAAGGAGGAATCTATGCCCACATATTACACATGTAAGCAATTTAAATTGAATCCTTAATGGAGTTTTTCACATAAAAAGTTGTAGTGGGTGTCACTCAATTGGCACCTAAACACAAAGCATTGTAAACACAAAAAAATGTATGCCTTAAAGCCAAGAAGCATAAACATTTAGTGTAGTGCCTACCTAGTGATTAACAATAGAGGAACCTGAATTCAAAGTCCTAATCATAATTATAATTCAACTAAGTTAAAGTGCTTTGTGTTTAGGATTCACCTATAGACGAAATGTCGTCTACAAACATTATCATTTCATCTATGGACCATCATGAATTCAACATCCTTATTAATAATATATGGAGATTTATCAAATGATATCCTTATAACCATGCCACTATACATCAATGAGAATGTGATATAATCATAGTGAAACCATGTAAAATAATGGAATAGTATAACAAAAGAATGTAATATAACCACATTGAAACCNTTAATAATATATGGAGATTTATCAAATGATATCCTTATAACCATGCCACTATACATCAATGAGAATGTGATATAATCATAGTGAAACCATGTAAAATAATGGAATAGTATAACAAAAGAATGTAATATAACCACATTGAAACCGTGTACAACATTGAAGAAACACAACTATATAATAACGAAAGAGTTTCTAAATGACTAATTTCAAATAGAATACATATCGGAATTATACACAAATGAGCAAATTCCATAATGCAAAACAACCTCCATATGTGTTGGACATTTGAATCACAAGAGAACCTCCATGGGGTGCCCTCTTTCCCCTTTGATATTCATGTTATTGACATAAAGGTTAAGTGATGCAATTATGCATGGTAGAAGAAAGGGGTTTATTTCATGTATAAATATGGGGAGATCCATTAATCTTACTCATTTTTTATTCATGAATGGTGTACCATTATTTTCAAATGGTGAGAGTAGGTAGGCTAGTTTGTTAGTAGATATTTTAGACATATATCGAAAAGTTAGATGCATGGAAATAAATATTCATAAGTCAACAATCTGTTTTTATGGTTTGGATGAGGAATTTGAAGGAATCCTACTAAGGAAATTCCCTTTCAAGAAGCGTTCAAGTATTTAGGTTTCTTTTCAAATCAAACAGGTATAGGAAGAAGGACTAAGGATGGATGATAAGAAAAGTGGAGATGAGGATAAATCTATGGTGCAACAGGTGGATCATCATAGGTAGGATATTGAATTTAGTCAAATTAGTTTGGAATACATTCTCATTTTCTAGAAATTGATGGTAAACATACCCAAAGGGGTTTTAGAAAATATTAAAAAACTATGTTTCAATTTTCTCTGGTTCGAAATGATTGAGAGAGAAAAAAGGCTATTAGTAAAATGAAAACTATTTTATGCTCAAACGAATTAGGTAGGAGGGGATTGAAAAATATCTATCTCTTTGGGGTATCTCTGGATGCTAAGAATATGTGGCAAGCACTGACATTTGATAGTCTTTGGTCAAGAATCATTGATCATAAATATGTCTAACTTGGTAATTTTCTAGACTAGATCAGGAATGCAAGGAAAAGTACACAGAATATCTCAGTGCAGTGGTAATCCTTAGTGTAGGCCTTCCCCATTCTTGGGGATCATTTGGAATGGAATATAGGCTCCAGGAAGCTTGTCAAATTAGGATCATATGACATTTTGGGATGCAAATAAATCATAGATCTTCCTTTGGCTTTGAGGCAGTATTTACAAGCATGAATATTTGTAAATTGAATTAGGCTAATGACCCCTTCTCATCATATTTGTGGCAATGGGGGTGTAAATAAGTTTATATAATAGGTCTAGTTTGTGAGAATGCATTGTTATAGTCAAAATATGTAGGAAAGTTTAAAAAGTATCACATCAGATTAAAGGATGAAGTGGATGCATGAGCATGGGCCAAAAATAAATATAGGGGAGAATATACAACTAGATTGGGATATAGTGTTTTTTATTGGAAAATGGATAAGGGGATCATCCATGGTAGTGTAGTAAAATATGGGATCTAAAAGCTACCAAAAAAACTCGAATATTTATTTTATTATCTCTTATGAACAGGGTGCCAACTGGGGATCATTTGTAGAATTTCCAAAGACATTGTCCAAATATATGTTTGTTATCTAAAAGGGATGAAGAAACCATTTCCCTTTTCTTTAATTCATTGCCCTTACTCTAGTCAACTTTGGAAGGAAGTTCAATCAATAAATAGTTTTCCAAATGTGTTGAAGGAAGATTCAATGGAATCCCACTTAAAATAGCAGTATGTGAAAAGAGATTAAATTTTTTGAATATTCTCCATGCCTTCTTATTTGGGGAATCTAACTAGCTAGAAATGCATACGTTTTTGAACACAAGTCTCATCCCACTTTTCAAGCTCTATCCTAGATCAAATAAATGGTCTTTATTATTAAAGAGAACCCTCCATAAAAACAAACCACCGTCTTAGGGGCCTTGACCATGGACACATCCTTTTCTTGTGGATTTTTCGACGAGGAAAGTCAATCTTTGCAAAATAATAGTAGTGTTGTTGGCATTTTGCATATCTTAGATTCTCATTTTATAAATTTCAGGGAAGGCTTGAGGATTGAAAGCAACAATTGTGCATAATTTCTTTAAAATCACACTTGTTACTATCCATAAAAAGGAACGTCACACAAATCCAAATCTTTAGTGACTATCAATTAGTAGTCAAGTGGATGCAAGGTTTTGGTGAAATTCATGATTCTATGCTCAGGCCTTTGGGTGAAGAACCGAAAATGATTACTAGTTCTTTTACATGCATTTCCTATTTACATATATAGAGATATAAATGAAGAGGTTGACAAAATTTCAAAATACGACTTGCATCT
Source organism: Picea sitchensis (assembly GCA_010110895.2). NCBI lineage: Eukaryota > Viridiplantae > Streptophyta > Pinopsida > Pinales > Pinaceae > Picea > Picea sitchensis. The sequence continues at coordinate 23,261 of SNQJ01S0036495.1, forward strand.
AATTGAAGGGGTCTGTGAAATCCTTGATTATAACAAGGGTGTATGTATCTCTACTTTAGAGTAGTTGTGATATTTTTATTTTCATGTATATTTGCGTAAATGTTTTGATTTTATGTTTTCCTTTTAGGGGCTAGTACATATAACTATGCTTCCCCTTTTACAATATACATGAGGATTATAAAATCCTTATAGTTTTTGAGTGATATGAGAGATTGATGGAGACTTTTTCTTGCGATCCTATAGACTATTGAAGTTGGTATTTTGTTTTATTACAAGTCTCAATCTTGTTTTTTATGGTGATAAGCACATGAAAAATGTAATATCCATTCACATTTTGAATAGAATTACAACTTTTTTGTTGGAAGGGGCAGGGGTTTGCATGAGACCATAGTCACATTTCAAGTGCATATATTGTTATTAGATGCATATCAAGTCCTTCTTGGTAGGTAATGCATCTATTCAATGAGAAGGATATTGTGTTCAAATAAAGTGGTGTTTTCAAAAGGACAAAGAAAAATGTCTCTCATGTTGGATAAGAGAAATATAGTGTATGAAATACAGATAGATGTCATTGATAGAGAAGAATCAACTAGAATAGGGACAAACATATACAATTATATCTAGTGTGTAAGGTTAGTGAGTACCATCCAAATAAGTAAGGTATCCTTCATGTGGTTGCATAATCATGTGAAGAATTAGACAAGGTAAATGAGTAATGAGTATGTGATAATCATGAGATATATATAGGGTATATGAAGAGTTTATTTATATTTTTATTAGTTAGAGAAGAGAATCTAGCTATCCCAAAGGAAATGTAACAAAATTTTCCAAACTTGTAAAAGGATTAATTAAATATGGAAAAGACACAATGTAACATTTGGAAATATTTGAAGCAACAGTAGGACACTTATATAAGGAGGAAAAAGTGAGACTATTTCTAGACACCTTGGGAAGTGAAACATTTTCTTGGTCGTTGGTGCACTTCTCTCAATGAGGATAAACAATCACATGGAAAAATATAAGGATATTATTGTATGTAGGGTTAATAAGATGGAAAGTGAGAATTATTGTGTATGCCACTTATTTAATCTATTCAATAAATAAATAAATAAACAATAAGAGGAAATTAGGAGAAAGAAATATAAGTCAATAATTGGACATAGAGTTTTGGTAGAGACTCAATATAGATATGGATAAAAGGAATGTGTAGGAAAATCCCACTTTGGACACTTTCACATTTCAATGAAAGAGAGAGACAATGTCCTTGGAAGTTTGAAAAGGAAAAGTTTGGAAGTAGTTAGATAGATGAGTATATTGCAAGCCTAGTGATTTCAATCAGTTAACCCATATTATTTCAACGCATATTTCATGATGAGGTATTTGGTTATAGTTCAATTGAGGTTCAAGTCATCTAGTTGAGTCCCACTAGGATACCAAGTGATATTATGGTTGGTGGTTTTAAATATTATGGGGAAGAGGGGGGGATCCAATGAGTATTTCCTTGGAAGAAAAATATAGGTAGCTTGAAAATCAATAAACGTTGTGTGGGATAAAAGAAGGACAAGAAAGATCAATATTGCAAAGGAAGAAAAATAACCAAGGTGCATTTAGATCACTCATGTTTTGGACAATAATACTATGGATGAAGCAACCCTAATATGGACTTTGTAGATTTCTTCATGTATAATTATTATGATTTAAAAGGTATTCCAAAGGAATACATATTATATTTAATAATTGTGTTGTAGTCTATTTTGAAACGAGTGAGGTAGGGTTTGTACAAGATGAATTTCAAGTATAAATAAAAGGTTGAAGAGGATTTGAATGCATTGTTTTCTCTAAGTGTTATTTATTTAAATAAATAAAGTAAACGAGTGCCATTGATAGTAGTTGTGAAAAATAAGGAATTAAAACTTAAAATTTGTGTGGACTTCTGAAGGCTAAATCAGGTGACAATCAAAGATCCATTTCCATCCCCATTCATAGAAGAAATTATTGAAGTAGTACCCATAAGATAAATGTATTCAACCTTGGATGGTTACTTAGGGTATAATAATGCATCCATTAGAACGAAATAGTATATCCTCACCATGTTTATGACTGTGTGGAGCCTATGAATATAGAAGGATGTTTTTTGGACTCATAAATGCACTAACATGATTTTCAAGGACGATACTAAACAACTTCAAAAACTTCATCAATTTGTCATTTGGAATTGTACATGGACAATTAGGAATCATTTGATTGTTTGAACCATCATCAAGAATACTAAAGAGTAATGTTGAATGCATTTAGGGACAAAAGAGTGTCCTTGAATCCATAAATGTCTAATTTTTTGCAACTATTTGGGAAGATATCGAGACATATCATTCCAAGGAATAGAACGATGGTGGAACTAAACAAGGTGAAAAAAATCAAGGATTTACAACCTTCAATTAATCCATTTAAGGTAAAGTCCTTTTTGGGACACATTGGATATTATGGAAAGTTTGTCAAATTTTGTACAAGTAGAGTGAATCCCATGGAGATGATATTGAAGAAGGACACAACATTAAAGTGGAAAAATAAAGTTTAAGAATA
>SNQJ01S0036495.1:25850-43122 GCA_010110895.2 Picea sitchensis
ATCAAAAATAATAAAACAATTAATTCCCTTTTTAATTTTATTCCACCAGATCTTTTTTTTTATGAATCAATTAAATTTCTTACTCCCTCTGTGTTACAAGATTTTAACGAAGATCATACTCTTTATTTTTTTTTATTTTTTTATAAAAAGGATAAAATTTTACCACTAGCATAATTTAGACCTAGACCTTACTTTTCATGATGGGCGACATTTTATTAGGGAAAATGTTTTTAAAAATTCTTATCACAATGTTCATCCTAAGGCCGTCTAGGTTCATCCATTTATCAATAACAATGCGATGTGCCCTTCAGGACGCACTAGGTGCTCCAAGGGTTCCACTCACCTTAATCTGTTTCCCTTGCGCGACGTTCCCTTCAGGACACACTACGTGCTCCAAGGGTGCCACTCGCCTCTCTCCATTTTTCTTGCGCGACGTGCCCTTCAGGATGCACCACATGCTCCAAGGGTGCCACTCGCCTCTTAACTAACTTGGTAGACATACAAAACCCCTGGAGTCAATACTCTACCAGGTGAACTTGTGGGAGACTAAGGGCCTCTAAGGAATAAGGCCCCCGCCTTATTGCACACCCCTTAAAATCATCATGAGCGACTGTCGCAGTCTGCCCTCATGGCATCGTGGGTCCTCTCGAACTAGGTAAACGTTAACCTACAGTTCGATCCACGACAGGAGTGCTAGTAGGTTGTGGCAGGGTTGTTGTCCACACCTCTCCCTCAACATCTCTGGTAGTCGTGCATGATCCCTTTACTCCACATGTGAGTTTGGTCGGCAAGCTATCGTCAGCCTGCATCATCAACAGATCATGTTAGAATATATCCATATCATATCATCTAATCAGATGCACTAATATCACAGTAAAAAAATCAAACCCCAATGGTACACTCCCTGACTCGATCCAGAGTCCAAGGGGTTCCATTGATGCCTCTGCATCCTCGAGGTCCAAAATCTTGCACACTTAGTAAAACTGTGTCAATAACACCTATTTATGTCAATGCAATTAAACCATGTCATCAACCCATAACGCCTCATAATCAAAATCAAATGTTTTAATAGCATAATAATCCAGATCACTTGCGAGCAAGTGTCCTCAAAGAATAAGTTCGCTCAGTGCGCCAGAGCGGGATGTTACAAAACACACACACACACACACATATGTAAAATTTATGTCCACTTCACACTATTTATAAATTTAAATTACCAATGGCTACCATTTCTTTTTGAGTTGATTGTCTCTATGAAGTCATATCTACATTTTATGTCTATTGTGTGTTATATTAAATTTCCAAGTTCTAGTGCTCGTCATTTGTAAATTCAAATGGTTATCATGTTGTTGTCATACCTAGTAGTAAGCCAAAGATGTATGCTTTGTTACTTCTTCTTTTTTTAAATGTCAAGTTCGGGTCGTGGATAATTTTAGGTTTTAAATCGTTCATTTTATCATTTCTTAAATCATTGCATTGAATCATCATTGAAATTAATGCATTGATAAAAAAGAACAATGGAAAGGCCAACTGAGTGGTCATGGACATCTGCACCACATGATTAATGGCCTAGTATTCTTCCATATTTAGAGGATAAATATGCACATAAATGTCACCCACACTTTCATTCTGACTGTTGTGCTACTCTAAATAACATGAAGATATATTTTGAAAAGGTTAGTAAATTCTCTCATAAGAAAATTCCAAGAATGTTCGTTAGTAGTAACTAACTACTTATCAACACCCTTTATATATTGTGGATATAGAATATTTACAGTCACATGGATTATGCACTAAATATGGTGATATAATATATATTAAACACCCACCATGTGCATTTTAAATTTATTTCCACAACCTCCTACATAGATCTTCAGAGTATATTATATTGCGAATTTTATCTAAGAACAAATATATATTTAGTATATTATATTGCAAATTTTATCTAAGAACAAATATATATTTAGTATATTATATTGCGAATTTTATCTAAGAACAAATATATATTACACTTTAAAAGTAAAGATTTTGAAAGGGTTGTATTACCCTTTAACTTAAGGACTTAAAAAATAGCAACGCACTTAAAGGGAATTATGCCTAAGAAAACTCAATCCTTGGAATTGCATTAAGTACAATTTCTCATTGAATTGTTACTTAACTATCATCCAAAAAATTTAATGCCCCCAATTTATAAATTTTGTTTCACATAGACTACACATGAAATTATAATTATGCTACGATTATGCCTATATTCATTTTGGAATAATTTTCAGCATGGCAAGTTGAGACTAGATCCAAATCCATCACTTAGACAAATTTTAAAAATAAATTCCGTTACAATAGTGGACAACAAACATGCCTAAAATGATTTAAGTCATTGGAAACAAATGTGCCTAAAATTCCTTATAGTATTTGAAACAAATATGCCTAAAATTCCTTATAATATTTGAAATAAGTATGCCTAAAATGAATTAAATCATTTGAAACCAAGAAATTGTACATGCCCTCTGATCTACTTGTCTACAATGGATTAATTTCACTGAAATTAGTTCATTTCTCTTTCAGTTGCTATATTATTACATTTTCTAAAACAAATTAATTTTTCTGAGATTAGTTGGTTGCTTCTCCAATCTTTAAATTATTATATTTCTCTACAATAGATTAATTTCACTCATATCAGTTAACCTCTCCTTTGTATATTAACTTCCCTCAGATTAGTTTGTTGCTCCCTTAATCTCTATTATGTTTGGTTTTCATCAATTTGTTGATCCTCAATAGAGTAATTTCCCTAAGATCAGTTTGTTGCTTCTCCAATCTCTATATTAGTAGGTTTTTTGCAGTAGATTAATTTCAGTCACATTAGTTCACCAATCATTACTAGATTAATTTTTTTCATATCTATTTTTTCATATCTATTAATTCAGGACGACATATTTCCGCCGGGACGACATATTTCCGGGACCACATGATATTAGGTGGTTTTTCGGCACATGGCTTTTTGCCGATGGTTTTCTATTTCCGGTTAAGGAATTAGGGTTTTGGACTAATCTAGGTCATTGGGTTAGGGTTTTGGATGCTGCTGGCTCCTATATGTATATTGTATTGTAAACAATGTAACACAATGTATGAATATAATATGTAAACAATGTAACAACAATTATATGAATATAATATATGCTGCCTTTTCCTAGTTTGGGTTTCAAAGGAAAATTCCTGTAATGTTTGTATTTGCCATTGCATCTTTCTCTCAGTTCTTTCTAAATATCAGTTTGCAGTGAGGGTATTGTACAAGGTTAGAATTTACATTTGGTATCGAAGCCATTGGCTCTCGTGGGGATGCCTTTGTCGCCAAGGGTTTGGCCCGGACCGTGATAAGCCTTGTGAAGCTATAGTGGTAGATCTGTGGTATTGATTTTCATGTGAAAGAAATGGCAAGCAATTCAAGATGGAGATCGAGAAGTTTATCGAAAGATTTGAGCTCGAAGCTCAAGAGATGGAAGATATTTTGGTGACGAGATCGATCAAGCAGAGGATCCGTGTACCTGAATCTACGTGAACTTCTATGCGCATGACCGGAAAAGACTCCATCGTATAAGTAAAGAGCAATAATTTGATCAGGTCTCTCCTGGATTCAAGATTACCGAATGTGTCATGAGAAGCTACAACCAAGGATTTGTGGGAAAAGTTAGGGAAGTTGTATCGCTTCTAAGTCCCCTGTAAATAAACTATTCCCCGAAAGAAGTTGTATAACTTGAGGATGAGAGATGGAGACTTGGAGGCAATGCATTTGAATGCTTTCAATACTATGGTAATTTAGTTTTTATATGTTGATATTAAAATTTCGATGAAGATAAATACTGTAGCTTTGTTATCAAGCTTACCGCACTGTGGGATAGTCCGTTCGCCATATAGTAATACAACTTCTTCAGTTTCATAGCGGTCTCGTCCTCATATTCGAGGAGATGACGAAGAATACGAAGGACATAAAGCATTGCATGCATTTTCATTTGCAGAGGACGCTCCTAGAAAGAAATAAATTCCATTCTCAAGTGGGAGATCTAAGTCTAAGGGTAGATCTAAATCTCCGAAAGTTTGAAGTGGTATGTTGGAGGTGTGGAAAGGAAGGGAACTACAAGAAGCAGCAGTAGATCCAAAGTTGAGAAAAGAAGGATTCAAGAATCTTCTTCTACGAAGAAAACACCTCCAAGGAAGTTAGGCTGAGGGTATGTGTACTTGGCCTCTTTAAGAACACATGCATCATGAGGCATGGTTGATTGACTCCGTGTGCATCCTTTCATATGACTCCCATTGTGGAGTGGTTCTAATGTGAATATGAAAAAGTATGATGGAGGTAATGTTTTCTGGGTAATGATTTGACAAATAGAATCATAGAAAAGGAAGGGTCGTTGAGACTCATAGATGGAAGGATTGAACACCTGCCCTGCGTTCTACTACATCCCGTGTATTGCTAAATTTGATTTTTGTAAGCAAAATGGAAGATGCCTGGGTAAAACAATTTTTTGAAAAGGGAACTCTATGTGGATGGTTCGAGGGAGAATGTAGGTTGATGAGGGGAGTTCGGTTTGAACTCAGATATCGCTAGGGAAGCACTATTAGTGATGGGTAATAGCTCCATTGTTCCCGACATTGAAGTCAAGAAGAAAGAACTCCTATATTCTTTGGAGAAAAGGTTATGTCATGGCATCAACACCTGGGCATATTTGAGAGAAGGGTCTTTGACTACTACACATTAAAGGTATGGTTGAAGGTATGTCTAATTCTCTCAGATTTTGATTTCTCAGAACATTGGTTCATATGGGAAGCAAAATCTGCAAGATTCTCCTCGGGTGCAACGGAAAGGGCGTATGAAATTTTACGTGCCTAGTTCAATAAAGTGATGTGTTTGGACCTTTTTCAGTTCCATCATTGGGAAAAAATCTATGTACCATGTCTCATTTATAGATGACTCTCGAGGAAAACTTGACATATTTCCTCGTGAAGAAATATGAAGTCTTTTGGACGATGAAGAGTTTAAGGCCTTGTTGAGAATCAAACAGAGAAACCAATTAAAGGAGCCGAGGACAAATAATTTATGGAGAGTTCAGAGGGAATGAATTTGAAGAATTCCCCGAAGAAGTGTGGTATAGCAAGGCGTAAGACTACTCCATATACACCTCAACATAATGGAGTTGCGTAAAGGATAAACAAAACGTTGATGGAAAAATCAAGGTGCATGCTCAGCAGTGTGGATGGGCAAGAATCGCCGCGCAGGGCAAGTGGGTACCACATGTTATCCGGTCAATCGCATCACCCTCATCAGCCATTGGGTGACAAGACCCACAGAGTATAATCAAAAGGAACCTTCCTGCCATTAACTGGCGTATTTGGTCACATGTATATGTTCATTCTTCCAAAGGAAAATAGGAGCAAGTCGGATAAGAAGGTTGAAAATGTATCTTTATATCGAATATGTGCGATGGTCTCAAAGGTTATAATCTTTGGAACCCATAAATTAAGAAGGTAGTGTTTCTAGATGTGGTATTTAGAGAAATGAAGGATGCCGTTAAACAGGAAGTCCCACCCAAGTGTCGGAAGAATTTAAAAGATAGAGTTTGATTTAAAGGATGATGAAGCGACTCTACGAAGAACATGAATCGAAGAAGAAGATCCTCATACTACAATACATTGAGGTGAGATTGGATCGAGAAAGAAGGTTACCGAAGGTATAGTCCATCCGATTTTGTTCAAATTTTGATTTGTCTATTAATGATGATGATCCTAGAACCGTCAAGGAGGCAGTGACCCAGGATGCATATCTCTGGAAAAGGGCCATGAAGAAGAAATGACATTCTTTGATAAGAATGAGGCTTGGGATTCAGTGGAGCTAAGTTAACTAGAAGAAATCCCATTGGAAATAAAATGGGTATTTAAAAGAAGTTGAATGCGTAAGGAAAAGTGGGAGAAATACAAAGCTCAGTTAGAAATAGCAAGGGTTATTTCTAGGTTGAGGGAATAGACTTTGGTGATATTTTTTCCCATGTTAGCAAGTTAACCTCTATAAGACTTATGTTATCCTCATGTCACCGTGATTGATTTTTGAAGTAGAACAAAATGGATGTGAAGACAACATTCCCCGCATGGGACTGAAGAAATCTTATGAAGCAACTAGAAGGTTATGTCAGAAAGAAAGAAGGAGTCGGGTATGCAAGATGAAAAATTCCCCTGTGATGGTTTAAACAATCACCAACGATGTGGTATAAAAATATTGATATCTTTATATGATGGGACTTGGCTTCAACAGCCAGAGGATCACTGTGTATTTTAAATTATTCGGTGATCATTTGATTTATTTGTCTTGTATGTGGATGACATGTTGCCGACAGGTTAAACAAGGAGATTATCCAAGATGTGAATACTCAGTTGTCCTCTAAATTCACATGAAGGATCTGCGCTTCAAATTTCATTTGGGTACGGGAAATTAAAAGAGGATCTTAAAAGGAGGAAATCCTAGTTAAAACTTAGGAAAATATGTCGAAGACAATATTGCGTATTTAATATGCAGGAATGTAAACCTAAGTTAGCGGTTCCCATTCCACAGTATTGGTGAAAAGTTATCGAGGATCAGTGTCCCAAGACATGAAGAAGAGGAGCCATGTCCGCGCGTCCATGGCGCGAAAAGCGCTTGGCGTTTGATGCGCGCAATGGTTCCGTACTAACCCATTACTGCACATGAAGGGGGAGTTTTGAGCAAGTATGTTAAAACCAAGGAAGGAGCAATGGAATGCAGAGTTTTCGTGTATTTGCACGCACCCCAGCTTATCGAAGTACGGTAGCATCCGTGATTGGATGAAAGTGGTTATATATGGCTGCAGGGATGCGACTGGCCGGAGATTTGATCGAGGGAGATCTACAGCTGCATGTGTTTAACCATTGAGGAGCAATAAGCTGATGAGAAAGACAGTCAGAGTGGCACTGCCCGCCGTAATATGAATACAGCCACCTGGGCAGCGATGGTTACAAAGATCGTTCTGTGCATCAATTGGTACAAGAAGCTGTAATGATAGAGTGTGACAGCCAGAGTGCAATTTTCGTGGCGGCGAACCCGCTATCATTCAAAGACAGCACATTGATGTTCAATATCATTTTGTAAGAGACATGATTGAAGAAAATAAAGTATCAACATGTTGGACACTTTGAGGAATGTTGCGATTCATTAACAAAATATCCGTGTTGAGCACTGAGAAGTTCTCTTTGGTGTAGAGGATCCATGGACATCACTGCCCTAGATTGTTGACCGTAACCTCAGACCCCTGTGTGCAAAAGAAAACAACAAGTGGGGAGAATGTTGCATGTGTTATATCTTGCACTCCAGTAGTAGTGTCCGAGGTTGCACCGCTAAGGCTGGGAGGGTGTACGTTCTGCAGCTTCCTCATTTTTTCTGGACTACATATTTTCCTCGGCCAGGACGGCTATTACTCGATGTGACATATTACCGGACGGCGATATCTCGACCACATGATATTAGGTGGTTTTTCTACATTACGGTTTTGCCATGGCCTTCTATTCGCTAAGGAATTAGGTTTTGGACTAATCCAGTCATTGTTAAATTTTGGATACCGCCTCTATATGTATTGTATTGTAAACAATGTACCAAATGTATGAACATAATATATGCTAGTTTTCCTGGCTTTAGTCAGTGAAAATCTTGTATACTGCTCTATATTTCCTTCCATCAGGATTCTTTCTGCCTTTTCCTAATATCGGGCCATGTGAGGTACTGTACAAGGTTAGGAATTTACATGCTTATGAAGGATCACATTAAAAAATATTCATTAAAATCAATAATTTTTTCATAAAATGACCTCCTTATTTGTTGTGATCTTAATCAATATCAAAAGAAAATTTCAAAAAACATAGATTCAAACAAGAATTCCATTGTCACCACCTAATGTTCCTTCGCAACTCTCACATTTACCCGTTGAGTAAAGAGTTTAGTTGATACAATAATACAATTTTCCTACATCATCTTCACTAGCATGGGAGGGAAAATGTGGTCCAATCCCCTATGATTAGAAAGAATTTGTCGACTAGATGGGGTTTAATGTGTGAAAGTGTCCCACATGTGGATTCTGAGAGACTTTTTGACATTTCCCTTTACTGATTCGATGATCTGATTTTATGAGAGACTTTTTAACATTGCTCAAATTTTATAACTAACTTGAAATAGTCCTTTGAAATTTATCTTCCATTATATTCCTTAACATAAAATCTAATTTGTTATTTCCTTTTTTGTCCCAAATAACTTTTCAAGGTAGGACTCCATAATTCACTCCATCATCTAGTTCTCTCAATGTTCCTTTGGTAAGACACACCAATTTAAATATTTTATCATCCCAAGCCTATATAAGATGTAAAAGTGACAAACTTGAATCTTGATCTTGAACGGACTTATATTTAGTGATGTAGTCATGCCACTCTTTGCTTATGCATTCTAAAAAAATCATATCGCAAAGGTATCTATACATGAAATGGACTTGTATTAGGAAATTCACATTTTCCTAATTTGTCCTACTCATCATTGTCCAAGTGAGACAAGTGAGACAAGTGGTACAATCCTACATGTTCTTTTCTTGGCTTCAAAAATATTTCAAATTCTTACTCTTAGAACAACATAAGTAACCTACACAACCTTGTTGATAGAATTGGCTTACTAACAATATACTTTAGAGCTTAATGGTGCACAAAAAAAATGGAACCTATTCACAATAAACTAGGTTAGGTTGAAAATTCTATATTGCATATATTGTTGGAGCATCATGGTATGATCGTTCATAAAACTTCTCTTGGAATCAGCTGATTAGGTGGTTGACCTAGATATGGAAATAGGCGCTAGTGATCGCACTACATCTACATTAATGCTTGAGTAGGCTTCCATAATCCTATATGAATACTAGTATAGAATATATCATCTAAGTGATTTGGCAGAGTCAACTCTAACAACCCATAGTTATATGTGGACACGATCCTCCCAATTTCATAAGTTGGTTAGATATTGAAGTTATAAATAAAGTGCACTCTATGGGTCATTATCATCAAGTTCTTGGTGATATCATTGTCGTGTACAAGGTTTCCAATATGTATTGTGATGTTCTAGTCATAGTGCATTGTGCTTAAGTATTATAAAAATGTCTTTAGACACCACCTTTGTTATTGAAAATGCTATTTCATCATATGAAATACTATTTGTTTGTTTCAGACGTCACACCCAATCCAAAACATGGTATCAGAGCTAATGGTATGAAACCTCACATGTTATTTACAAACCTTGTTGAGTCTAATCTATTTTGTGATTGAATCTCGACCGGCGATTTACGGGACAGTAGCTTGTGGAAACATAAATGTTCTGTCTAGATATCAAAGATGGCTTTCATATTGTCCTGGTATTTCAATGGATCAAATTACGCAATATGGGCACCATAAATGGAAACCCTACTGAAGAGAAAGGGACCGCGGGAAGTATATTAAAGATTCCAATCAGATCCAACATAATTCCATTAAAGTTCATCTATCATGGAAATAAGTATGAGGCTATGGGGGTCATCATGGCCTATATCTCATGGGATATTCAATTTCACATCAATTGAATTGAATTCCCTCATCAATTCTATAAGAAGATGAAGCTGTTGTTCGACAGAGGCCTAATTTAAAGCCATTACTCATGCAATTGACAAAACGGGCGTTCCCTCAATCTCCCTCTCGATCCTCATTCTTTTGAATAAATAGAGGACTATTTGGCATGTGTGAAGGAACTCCAATTGAAATTGGGTGAATGTGGAAAGAATTATCATAATAAAGACATGAAACTGATCAAGTTGGTCCTGATGAATTTGAGAACACCATTTGATGTGTTCATTTCAAATTTCTGCACCAATTAGCAGACATACAAGGAAGATGGTAAGGATTACACCTTTGAAGATTTCTATAGTATTTTGATTATTGATTAGAAAAGATTTATTGAAGAAGGAAATATTGGTGGTAAACATCAATCTCACTTGCTCAAGGGAAAGGGAAAGTCGAATTACAAGGAAAGAAGACGGTTTGATACTTCTCCATAGAGACCTGGATTCCTAAACCAAAAACCTAAGGGGAAAACATATGCACCCCATAAAATTGGAAAGAAGAAGACACGCCAGTACTGTGGAAAGAATAAACATGTGTAGAAGGTTTGTTACAAGAAAATAGACAATTTAGAGGAGAAGGTTAAATGCATTGAAGGAGACATATCCGTTATTCGTCGGTTCGCTGATAATTTTGACTTCCAAGTCATAAATTCTCAAGCCTTGTTGTCTCATTATGAAAAGAAGGAATGGGTAGTCGACTCTAGGTGCACCCATCATATGGTTAAGGATGATTCCTTGTTCATTTCCTTGAATGAATCTGAGGAGAGGAATATTTATGTTGTCGATGATTTTGCACTCGATATTGCTGGTCAGGGTGATGTTTCTTGTCGACATGCGAGAATTGTCGATGCTTATCATGTGCCAAATATCAGTGCCAATGTGTTGTCTCTTGCTCAATTAAAATAGATAGGTAATATTGTGGATTTTTGGCCATATCAGTTCTTTTTTTGATATTTCAAGAAAGGTCAGTCAATTGTTGCCGGAGGGTTTCTCCACCTGAAGGATAGTATGTATAAATTTCGTGACATGAATCGACCCGACAATGAACCGTCTTCTCTTGTTGCTCATATTGATGAGAAAAGTCGAACTTGGAATGAACGAATCAGAAACCTAAATTTTTTAAGTTTGCACTCGATGAAAACTAAAAAAACAGTTGTTTCTCTACCTAAAGTTTCCCCCCCTGAAGGAGTCTGTAAATTCTTTGTGCTTGGAAAGCATCATTGAGCACCTTTTGACTCTGGAAAAGTCCGACGAGCACAAAACCTCCTGGAGTTGGTTTGTTTTGTATCAGGTTACACCCAATCCCAAACATGGTATCAGATCCAATGGTATGAAACCTCACATGTTATTCACAAACCTTGCTAAGTCTAATCTATTTTGTGATTGAATTCGGGCCAATGATTTACAGATTGTAACTTGTGGAAACATAAATGTTCTGTCTAGATATCAAAGATGGCTTCAAAGATCGATCCTGTAATTCTGAATGGATCAAATTACGCAATATGGGCACCAGAAATGGAAACCCTACTGAAGAGTGAAGGACTATGGAAGTATACAAAGACTGTAACTCCGTATCCAACAGATAATCAGACAAAGGTCATTGTTGATGGAAAGAAATATGAGGTTGTGGGGGACATCATGACATATATCTCATGGGAGATTCATTTTCACATGAGTGGAATTGACTACCCTCATCAATTATAGAAGAATATGAAGTTGTTGTTCGATAGAGTCGACGAAAGCCACATCATGCAATTGGAGAAATCATTGATCCCTCTCGATCCTCATTCTTTTGACAAAATAGAGGACTATTTGGCATGTGTGAAGGAACTCCAATTGAAATTGGGTGAATGTGGAAAGAATTATCATAATAAAGACAGGCAACTGATAAACTTTGTCCTGATGAATTTGAGAACACTATTTGATGTGTTCATTTCAAATTTTTGCACCAACTAGTAGGCATGCAAGCTGGAAGATGGTAAGGATTACACCTTTGAAGCTTTCTGTAGTCTTTTGATTATTGATTAGAAAATATTTATTGAAGAAGGAAATATTGGTGGTAAACATTAATCTCACTTGCTAAAGGGAAAGGGAAATTCGAATTACAAGGAAAGAAGACGGTTTGATACCTCTACATAGAGACCTGGATGTGTCAACCAAAAACCTAAGGGGAAAACATATGCACCCCATCAAATTGGAAAGAAGAAGACATGCCAGTACTTTGGAAAGAATAAACATGTGTAGAAGGTCTGTTACAAGAAGATATAATATTTAGAGGAGAAGGTTAAATGCATTGAAGGAGACATGTCCGTTATTCGTCAGTTCACTGATAATTTTGACTTCCAAGTCATAAATTTTCAGGCCTTGTTGTCTCACTATGTGCATAAGGAATGGGTAGTTGACTCTAGGTGCACTCATCATATGGCTAAGGATGATTCCTTGCTCATGTCCTTGAATGAAGCTAAGGAGAGGAATATTATGTTGCCGATGATTTTGCACTCGATATTGTTGGTCAGGGTGATGTTTCTTGTCGACATGGGAGAATTGTCGACGTTTATCATGTACCAAATATTAGTGCGAATTTGTTGTTTGTTGCTTAGTTAAAATAGATAGGTAATATTGTGGAGTTTTGGCCATATCATTTATTTTTTTGATATTTGAAGAAAGGTCAGTCAATTTTCACCGGGGGGTTTCTCTACCCGAAGGATAGTATGTATAAATTTCGTGACATCAATCAACCCGACAATGAACCGAATGCTCTTGTTGATCACATTGATGAGAGAAGTCGAACTTGGAATGAATGACTCAGACACCTAAATTTTTGAAGTCTGCACTCGATGAAAACTCAAAAAATAGTTGTTTCTCTACCTAAAGTTTCCCCTCCTGAAGGAGTCTGTAAATTCTTTATGCTTGGAAAGCATCATCGAGCACCTTTTGACTATGGAAAATTATGACGAGCTCAAAACCTCCTGGAGTTGGTTCACAGTGATGTCTACTTCATCAATTTACCTTTCATATCATGTTGAAGGTATATCTTGAATTTCATTTATGATCTCTCTCGTTTCACTTGGTTTTATTTTCTAAAGAATAAGAATCTTGTCTTTGAAAAGTTCAAAAAATTCAGAGCCTTTACTGAAAAGCAATGTGGCCAACCCATCAAGTTATTGAGATCAGAAAATGGTGGTGAGTATGTCAATTGACCTTTTGAGGAATACCTAGTTCGATCTGGTATTGACTGGAAACGGTCATTTCCTCACACACCTATGCAAAATGGCGCCAAAAAACACAAGAAGAAGACATTAGTCAAAATGGATAGATGTATTTTGTAGGCCAAATATCTTCCTCCTCACTTGTAGGTTGAATTTTTATATTGTGTAAATTATTTTCTCAATTTCATTTTGACTTGATTTGTTCCTTCGATGACTCAATTCGAATGATGGTGTGGAAATAATTCTTCATTCAACCACCTCTGTGTGTCTGGATGTATTTCCTGGGCTCATATTTCCTATGATTGAATAAAGAAATTGGATGCAAAGAGTCATGCTTACATCATGATGGGATACTCTCAAGAGACTATAACCTATCGACTATTTGACCTTGTTAAATGGAAAATCATTATTAGACAAAATGTATGGTTTAATGAGAAGTCTTCTGGAATCAAGTTGTTGAATGCCTCCTCTGGATTGTTGTAGGATGATCACTTTTATGTTGTTTTCGACTTTGGTTCAACTGTTCCATTTTTTAGTCGTTCGACTGGACAGTTGAACTCTGTTCCTGTTTCGATTAGATCGTCAAACTCTTAGTTGATTAGTTTGTTGATATTTGTTTCGATTGGTCGATCATCTCCATCAATTGAAATTGTTCAGAATTTTGATCAACCTTTTGTAGTGAGAAATAGTTCACCTGTTTCTTGTCTACCCAAATGGGCTTCGAATACAATTGAATTTGTTGGGCCTGATTCCGGTGATATTTCCTTCGAACGACAAATTCGAAGTCAAAAGAAACATGACAATGTTGCATTATTGACTCATGTACTTGAAAATTTTGACCCTGTTACCTACTTGGATGCCCAAGGATGACCTAAATGGGAATAGGATATGCAGATAGAAATTGATTATTTGTTGAAGAATCACACATGACACTTAGTTCCATGATCACAAGGAAATAATGTTGTGAAGTGTTGATGGGTCTACATGACCAAATTTACCTCTGAATATGTTTTTGAGCGACACAAATCTCTTTTAGCTTCAAATGGATTCTCTCAACAAGAATGCATCGACTACACTGAGACATTTTCTCATGTTGCAAAGATGAACTTTGTACAACTAATTATTTCCCTTGCTACTCGTTTTGGATGGAAAATCCATCAGATGGATGTGAAGAGTGATTTTCTTCATGGAGACCTATCTGAAGAATTTTTCATGGAACAACCTCCTAGTTTTGTGAAATATTCTAATCTGGTTTTTTGACTTAAGAGGTCACTTTATGGTTTGAAGCAAGCTCCCTGAGCTTGGTATGCTAATATTGGCATTTTATTTCTTTGACTTGGTTTCAAACATTGTGAATTTGATCACAACTTTTATGTACTCCATACCAATGGAGACACTTTGACTGTTGTTGTATATGTTTATGACCTTGTCATTACTGGAAATAACACTAATATCATTCTTAGATTGTAGTAAAAAATTGTTGACTCCTTTGACATGACAAATCTTGGTACTCTACATTAGTTTTTGGGTCTTCAAGTATCACCACTATGTGATGGTTTTTTTTATTTCTCAACCTAAATATGTAATGGATCTTTTTACATGTTTTAATATGGTAGATTGTAATCCCTATGCTACTCCTTTACAATATGGAGTTAATCTCACCAAAACTTTTCAAACTCCCAAATTCAATGCTACACTTTATCGACAATTGCTTGACAATATCATTTATCTTAGTCATAGTCGACTTGACATTTACTTTGTTGTTAGTGTGGTTTCTTGATTTATGCAAGACCCTAGAGAAAGCCATTGGAAAGCAGTCAAAACAATTATCCATTATCTCAAGGGTACCACTCATTTTGGTATCAAGTATTATTGAAGTTCAAATTCGTTGGTCGGCTTAACCAACTTTGACTCGGCTGCTGACAGTGATGATCGGAAGTCCAATTCTGGCTATGTGTTTTACTTCAGAACTGGACTATTAGTGTGGTTGTGCAAGAAACATAAGGTAGTCTCCTTTTCAACTAAATAAGAAGAATATCATGGCATCGTTCATGCAGGTACTGAGGCAATACGGATAGGCCAACTTCTAGGTGAACTTGGATTTCCTGTTCAAACCTTGACTACAATCTACTATGACAATCATAGTGCCATTAGGTTGTTGAAAATGTTGTTTCCCATAGTAAGACGAAGCCCGTTGAGCTCCATGCTCATTATTTGAGACAATTGGTTCATGAGAAGGTTTTGTCTCTTGAATATTGTAGAACCGATGACCGGGACGTTGATATCTTCACTAAGCCTTTATCTGAAGCTAGATTTATCACGATGTTTGGGCTTTAGGAAGCTACAATTATGGGGGGGGTGTCATGATAACATAATTTCACCTCCTGAATATCCAAAGTCATGTGTTGACGGGGGGTGTTGGAACATCAAGTCATGATGGTTCATCACACTTCTCTTAGAATCAATTGGATGGGTGGTTGACCTACATATGGAAACAATCGGTCAAGCGATCGACCATATATCTACATCATTTGGTTGAGTAGTCGAAAATCATGTCGATCGAACAACTGACCAATAATCGAAGATAATTGATCAGTGGATCGACCAGTTAAGCAATTGAATATGAGTTGGACGCTTGGACGATCGAGTTGAGCATCCTTTTCGAGTCAACTAGACAACGGATATTTGACAAAGTCAGCTCCAACAACTAACGGTTATATGTGGAAAAGATCCTCTCGGGTTCATGGAAGTTGGTTAGACCTTGAAGCTATAAATAATAGACTCTATGGGCCATTATCATAAATTGATAGGCGATATCATTGTTGCGTACAAGATGTCCAATACACATTGTGATGTTTTCATCACAGTGCGTTGTTCTTAAGTGGTGTAATGGTGTCTTTAGACACCACCTTTTGATCTTTGAAATCGTGTTTCCTCTTCGATTATCTACAATACTATTTGTCTATTTAGTATCAGGTTACACACAATCGTCAACATATATCATATCTAATGCTTCTTGATCCTTTTTTCATGTAATTATTATCCATTAGCACTACTTTATGCTAGAAAAAAAAAATAGGTGGTTCACACCCTTATCCCCTGGTTGTGTTAAGAAAACTCCAATCACAATTTCTAAAGAATTCATAGGGATATAAAAAAAAAAAATTCCAATCAAGGAATCTCACTATAGGTGTGTGGGGAATTTTGTCCTTCAATGTCCCAAAATATTCTTAAACTTTATTTTTCCACTTTAATGTTGTGTCCTTCTTCAATATCATCTCCATGGGATTCACTCTACTTGTACAAAATTTGACAAACTTTCCATAATATCCAATGTGTCCCAAAAAGGACTTTACCTTAAATGGATTCATTGAAGGTTGTAAATCCTTGATTTTTTTCACCTTGTTTAGTTCCACCATCGTTCTATTCCTTGGAATGATATGTCTCGATATATTCCCAAATAGCTGCAAAAAAATAGACATTTATGGATTCAAGGACACTCTTTTGTCCCTAAATGCATTCAACATTACTCTTAAGTATTCTTGATGATGGTTCAAACAATCAAATGATTCCCAATTGTCCAAGTACAATTCCAAATGACAAATTGATGAAGTTTTTGAAGTTGTTTAGTATCGTCCTTGAAAATCATGTTAGTGAATTTATGAGTCCAAAAAACATCCTTCTATATTCATAGGCTCCACACAGTGATAAACATGGTGAGGATATACTATTTCATTCTAATGGATGCATTATTATACCCTAAGTAACCATCCAAGGTTGAATAAATTTATCTTATGGGTACTACTTCAATAATTTCTTCTATGAATGGGGATGGAAATGGATCTTTGATTGTCACCTGATTTAGCCTTCAGAAGTCCACACAAATTTTAAGTTTTAATTCCTTATTTTTCACAACTACTATCAATGACACCCGTTCACTTTATTTATTTAAATAAATAACACTTAGAGAAAATAATGCATTCAAATCCTCTTCAACCTTTTATTTATACTTGAAATTCATCTTGTACAACCCCTACCTCACTCGTTTCAAAATAGACTACAACACAATTATTAAATATAATATGTATTCCTTTGGAATACCTTTTAAATCATAATAACTATACATGAAGAAATCTACAAAGTCCATATTAGGGTTGCTTCATCCATAGTATTATTGTCCAAAACATGAGTGATCTAAATGCACCTTGGTTATTTTTCTTCCTTTGCAATATTGATCTTCCTTGTCCTTCTTTTATCCCACACAACGTTTATTGATTTTCAAGCTACCTATATTTTTCTTCCAAGGAAATACTCATTGGATCCCCCCCTCTTCCCCATAATATTTAAAACCACCAACCATAATATCACTTGGTATCCTAGTGG
>SNQJ01S0036495.1:51100-67151 GCA_010110895.2 Picea sitchensis
GGTTTCAATGTGGTTATATTACATTCTTTTGTTATACTATTCCATTATTTTACATGGTTTCACTATGATTATATCACATTCTCATTGATGTATAGTGGCATGGTTATAAGGATATCATTTGATAAATCTCCATATATTATTAATAAGGATGTTGAATTCATGATGGTCCATAGATGAAATGATAATGTTTGTAGACGACATTTCGTCTATAGGTGAATCCTAAACACAAAGCACTTTAACTTAGTTGAATTATAATTATGATTAGGACTTTGAATTCAGGTTCCTCTATTGTTAATCACTAGGTAGGCACTACACTAAATGTTTATGCTTCTTGGCTTTAAGGCATACATTTTTTTGTGTTTACAATGCTTTGTGTTTAGGTGCCAATTGAGTGACACCCACTACAACTTTTTATGTGAAAAACTCCATTAAGGATTCAATTTAAATTGCTTACATGTGTAATATGTGGGCATAGATTCCTCCTTGAATGGTTGGTTTTATCATTGTCTAAAATGATTCAATTTGTATGTGTAAGTTCCAAATAAGAGCCAATCCATCATGTATGATATTAATCAACTACAAATTTACTCATAACAAAACTCATCTCAAATAATACACTAACACTACAATCTATGAATTAGAAAACAAGGTAGAGAGAGGTTTAAAATTTTATGTTCTTAGTCTATTCTATGGTATCCAATCACCATCACTTTTCACACCAAAGGTTTTCCCATAGTTTTTATTTTTTGTTTTTTTAGTAGTTACACTAATTTAATGTGGTTCTTGACACATTCTAGTCAACAACAACTCTTACAATGATTTATCACAAATCAAAATCTATGATTGAATGTCCAAGCATAATAGTGTGTATACATCTACCTACTATGTAGTTTTCTAGACCCATAGAATAGATTGTGATTGTTATAGGCCTCGGCGTAGGGTTAGTGTGCTCATCTTATTAATTGTTGTATTTAGGAAACAAGTCCACCATATATTAATATCTCACGCTCCTCTCATCTATAATTCACCCTCTAGTCTTCTTTCTTTTACATAATGCAAATAAATTAAAGTCACAACACAGTGACAAAAATAGTTTCAAGATAAACAAATGAATGTTGTAACTACCTCCAATTTGCAGGGAGTTTACTTATTTCATATAAGACAATTCACATAACACTTCCTAAAAGAAATTTAATATGGCATTCCAAATTCCATAAGACAAATCAACCAGCTATGAATTAATGGGACTCATGTCTTTACAACGCTTGAAGAGAGAAACTATTGCTAATTGGAAATCCCATGGACATGCCAATTGCTAGTTTAGCTCAACATATAGCCAAGACAACAAAGACAACTTAGCAAGCCTACGTACGACCTATACAGTGGTGTGTATGACTTGTTTAGGGGTGTGTACAACCTTAAGAATCCATAAATAACCACATAGAAGCTTACTAGAAGCATGTTTAGGGGTGTGTACAGCCTTAGGACTCCATAAATAACCACATATAGGCTTACTAGAAACAATGTAGGGCCACAAGGCTTGTGAATTCATTGTGTATGGTTTGTCTATATGCAAATGGCCTTAATGGTCATAGAATTGTTGTTCTTTATGGATAACAAGAGAATTTTTTCTAAGCAAATGCAACGATTAAATTACAATATTTATTGATATCATATTCAAAGTGGAATGGACAATGGTTATCTTAGGTTTGTAGAATTGTTGTTCTTTAGGGATAGAAAGAGATTTTTTTCTAATAAAATGCAACGATTAAATTATAATACTTATTGATATCATATTCAAAGTGGAATGGACAGTGTCTATCTTATGTTTGTTGGCATTCACAAAATATTAAGGGAAAAAAATATTTGTACATAAGAACTAACATAAATGCATTTTTAAATTATTCAATATAACCATTAGCAAAATTAAGAATAATTAGTTAAACACAGATAATAATGATAGTAATCATGACACACATAATTGACACCACAATCATACAAAAATCTCAAAACAATTCATGACATAATACATGCCATGTTTACCCTAGAAACCAAAATGGGAAAACTAGTTTCGAATGGTTGTTCAATCTTCATTTCGACAATCTCATGTTACAATGCATGCTATAGGCTTATGATCTATTCAACATTTTGCACAACCAATCCTCTATTGCATCCTCACCTCTGAGCCCAAAAATCCCTTTATAGGTTAATCTACAAGAAGATATAAGGAGAGCTAAGGCTAATGAAAAGCCCAAACATCCTTGTCCTTTCATTTCCCATTCACCAACTTTATCTCCTATTAATTTGTTTCCCTCATTTATTTTATTTATTGTTACATTATCTTTTATTTTATTTTAATCTTCATTAATGATCAAATTACTTGTAAATATTACATTATACAACCATTCATTTTTTTATCAATTCTATTTAGATCATATACAAATATTAATATATCATTAAAAACATTAATCCAATTTATAAAACATTTACATAACATTAAAAAAATTGAAAATGTGTAAAGAAATATTATCCCCATATACTTAACTCTTGGTGCACATACACATGATACTTAACCCACATGAGCTAACTGATCAAACATGACATCACTTTCTAGAACTCAATAAAGAGGAATACCAATCAATATCCAATTCATTCAAAACTTTTTGATGATGATATGTGTCAATCGGGATAAACCTCATATGTCATCCTAATTGTGACATATGATGACATATGCATTATAATCTCATTCGTGAAATATATGATTGTTATTATTTTATCATATCTTGATCATGAATTTAAACCTACTTTGATTAATTTTCAACTAATATTATGACTTTAAACCTACTTTGATTAATTTTCGATTAAAATTAAATACCTTCTGTTTGACCATAATGTTTTATGAAAAACATATACTACATGGAAATAGAAATATAAACTTATATATCGTTCATCCCATTAGACATATAAAATTATGTATCATTAATCTTATGTTATTTGTTTTATAAAAAATTAATATGTTAAATGTTTATTATGTTCCCCGTAGAGAAATGTTGTCAAAAATCATTATGCTCCATTAATTTAATATCAAAACATATTAGTTTAGTGTAAAAGTTTAATCACATGTATACAACATGATAAGGAATGAACTTGTGTTTTTCAATAATTTTAGATAAACATTATTTTATTTCTTTCTTTCTATATATATAAACAATTTACAATTTGAATAGTAATTTTAACCAAAAAAAAAATGTTTTTTTAAAAAAAGAACTATTATAATTGCATTAAAAACATTGTGATCTTATTAGACAATAAGAAAATACGAAATTTTGATAACTGTTAAATGTGTTTTTCAGATTTTTCCTCTCACATCAAAATTGCAGGAGGAGAGAGGATAGTTTTTTCTCTTACAATTATTCCTTTTTTCAGATTCTAATGAGAATCAATAAATTTTGACAAATTGCTTACATAACAAAAGACATAAACAATACATGACTAAAGTGGATTATGTGTCTGGATTCTTGTCACTATTGGCTACGTTACTGGAGAGGATTTTTTCTTATTTACTATTATCGTCCAAGCTTCATTTGCATCTGATGAAGTCCCTATTTCTCCCTCCAATCCCAATTTGTCTTGATCTGGAGGTTCACAATGATTTATTATCTCCTCTTCTTCTGCTTGATTTTCCTGGCTCGGCTTAGGCTAAGGACTAAGCATGAACTTTGCTTCCTGATTTGCATTTGGAGGAAAATAATATTCCTCTTTATGAGGGGGTTTATAACTTCCACTGTACCTTGTGGTTGTCGATTTCCGTTGTAAAGAAAGGTCTTCTTTTGATGGAGTTTCACTTATTTTCTTTGAAACCACTTCTGGCTCCTCCTTGGGTGGGTCCAAGTCAGGTGGATCTTCCTTGCTAATCAATTGATGTTTTTCCTTAGCACCAACCTGCCAGGTTGGGTTACGCTATTGCTTCCTATCTTGCCTTGGCCCTTTTGGGAAACACGTGTTAAGCCCTAGATATTAAGTTATTACATTTCTATTTTTTTATTAGTGTTGTCCATATTGGTCGGCTAGATCATTTAATTGTAGTTGTACCCTTTATCTCCTATATATACTGAAGGGTTCTTGAAACACCATCTTTTTCATACCCATCTTTTGTCTTTTTGGTCACTTTTGTCTATCATTACAACCATTCTTTGAGTCTATTCTTGATCATAATGATATATTTTGTCCAAGGTATGTTCTCCCATAACTCATGTCATTTTAATGGATTATGCTAGTATGATTGAGGGAAATTAACCTATTTTATGCTTACGCATGAGAAAGGTGCATAACTATTATTTCATGTTGGTGTGTATAGGTTGTTGCTACATTGTTGTTTCTACACTATTGATGCTACATCATTCCTGCTACACTGTTTCCACTACACCGTTATTGCTACATTGTTTCCGCTACATCCTTGTTGCTACATTGTTGGCGCTACATTGTTGTCACTACACCGTTGTTGCTACACCATTGTTGTGACACTAAATTTGCCACATCGATGCTTCTGCACCATTACCATTACACCAACCCTGGCACATCGATGCTACTACACAAGTTGTTGATTACATTGAGGATGGAGTAGATTGATGTTGTTTCTCTATTTCAAATCCTAGGAATCATATATCTATGGAAGATATTAAGTTTCATGGTATGAAATCACATGATTTCCATGTTCTCATGCAACAACTTCTTCCATTAGTAGTGCACCATATGCTACCAAAAACGGTCTAAAACAAATTGTAGGCTTTGCTTCATTTATAGGCGAATTTGTGCAAAAGTGGTGGATCCAATAGATCTTCAAAACTTAGAAGATGTTATTGTGGAGGCATTGTGCTTACTTGAAAAATATCCCCCCCTATCATTCTTTGATATAATTATACATTTGACCGTACACTTGGTACAAGAGCTACGTTTTTGTGGCCAATTGCATAATAATGGATGTACCCTTTTGAAAGGTAAGTGAAATTTTACTATGTGTACTTAAGTCCACATAAATTCCAAATATTATGTTCATGATATAGTACATCGCTATCAAATTTGTATTCATAGTTTTGATTTGACTTCAAGTTTTGTGTGTTTTTTTGTTTAGGAACATAAATTTTTTCAAAAGTTATGTGAAGAATAGGAATAGGCCTGAAGGGTGCATAGCTGAAAATTACTACAATATGGAGGAATCCATGAAATTTTGTGCTAGATATGTTGAAATTATGAAATATGTTGGAAGCATGCCCAGTAGAAATGAGGTTAGGGATGATGAAGAGGTCGGTCATTATGGGAAGGCCTTATCTAGTGGAAATTTTATTGAATTGGATGATACCAATTTGTTACAAGCCCATAGGTGGGTCTTTCACAACACACATGAAGTTCAACCATGGATAGAGTAAGTAGTAAGCACGACCTTGTAGAATCATTCTTTATTAGACTTTATCAAAATATCTTGAAAACAAATTTCATTGATATGACTGGAAATTAGAACGCACTTGAGGGAAATCGCCAATACAAACATCCAAGCCCAAATAGACGAGTCCTTGTTAGAAAATCTCCACAACCAACAATTTAGTGATTAGTTAAGATGTAACATCCCGCTCTTGCACGCACTGAGTGAACTTATTCTTTGAGGACACTTGCGTGCAAGTGATCTGGGTCATTATACTATTGGTTGTTTTGATTATGATTATGAGATATTGTGGATTTGTTGATATGTTATTTTGTAGTATTTACATACACAGGTGCTATTGACTGGGTCTCCTCAGTGTGCAGGACTCTGGACGTTGAGGATGTCAAGGCATTGATGAAACCCCTTGGACTCTGGATCGATTCAGGGAGTGGACTAGGGTTTAAATGTTGTTGATGTGACATATGTACATATGATTAGATGTTAAGATGATTGATTAGTATTGCTAGCATGATTTGTTGATGGATACAGGATAACGATAACTTGTTGACCAGACTCACATTTGGAGTAGAGGGGTTACGCATGACAACCAGATACATTGAGGGAGAGGTGTGGCAACAAACCTACCATAGCCTACTAGCACTCCCGTTGTAGCTCGAAATGTAGGTTAACGATTACCTAGTTCGAGAACACCCACGATACCGTGAGGGAAAACTGTGACAATCGCTCATAGTGGTTCTAAGGGGCACACAATAAGGCAGGGGCCTTATTCCTTAAAGGCCCTTAATCTCCCACAATATCACCTAACCGAGTATTGACTCCAGGGGTTTAACATCTACCAAATTTAGTCAAGAGGCGAGTGGCACCCTTGGAGCACGTAGTGCGTCTTGAAGGGAACGTCGCGCAAAGAAAATGGAAAGAGGCGAGTGGCACCCTTAGAGATAAGGCCAAGGCACCTGTACCCCTAAGGGTCCACAAAGTGCCCTAGTCGGTACTGGTAGGATTCACCGAGAACTTGAGAAGGTCAAGTTTCTTGAGTTCTTTGGTGCCTTGGATGACACAACCGCCAAGGCATGATTGGAGAATATGGTGATGTTCTTTTCACTTCGCGACTCTACCTCCAACATGAAGGTTTGCATGGCGGTATTTCAACTTAAGGGGAGCGCTCTTTTATGGTGGAAAATGCTCTTGCCGCAATTGAATATGGCAGTCGAAGACGTGTCATGGGAATTGTTCGAGGAACGGTTCTAGGAGAGGTATCTGCCTAAGGAATTCATTGAGCGTCAACTCAACAAGTTAAATGCCTTGAGATAGGGTGGTTGTACGGTGCCCGAGTATGAGGCCTATTCTATGGAGCTCCTTCGGTATGCTCTACACCTGAATATTGAGGAACTTAAGGTCAACAGGTTCATGTTTGGCCTTAATGTCAACATTCGTGCAGAGGTTAGGATTCTGATGCCTAAAACCTTGCATGATGTCGTCCAGAAGGCCCTCATAACAGAGGAGGAGCTTATAAGCAGGGGTTAGAGTAGGACTCCATCGAGACCAGCGGGTCAGGTGTCATCTAGTGCGTAGTAGCATCAGACAACAACTAGACATTCACCAGGATATCGTGACTTCCAGAGAGGATCCACTTTCACTACACCTCGGCGACCAGCGCCTTCGCAGTGGACTCCTTACCGAGGACCACAACACTAGTAGAAACGTCGACCGAAACAACAACAATTTAGGCATGTTCAGCAAAACATACCAGGGTTCCAGGCCAGTGGGTCATCATCTTCTACTTCGGGTAACGGGACTACTTGATCGAAGAAAGGGTTTTGGACATGTGGGGAACCACATTACCAACGTGATTGCCCAGTGGAGAAGACTAGAGCATATGGATCAGGCGGACCCACTACCATGGGAGATTTGCGCAAGGCCCATCGGATTCATCCAACGATGAATAACCGCCAGGAAGAGCACCGGTCGAATTTTATCAAGAGGTCAGGTACCGTCGCTGACCAGACCCTTAGAATTTTGATAAATCTAGGTGCTACAAAGAGTTTCATTTCTGGGGTAGCACTAAAAATAATTAAGGTAAGGGCAGTCGAACATGATGAGTTTAGCTTTGTAGAAATGGCTTCGGGAGCCAAATAAAAGGTTGGTGGTAAGTTTGCAGGTTGTAGCCTTAACCTGGGAGAGTTTGTCACTAGGGCCAACATGTACGTCACGATCTTAGGATCTTATGATGTCGTGATCGATATGGATTGGTTGGAATCGGATGAGGTGATACTCAACTGTAAGACGAAACAATTGAGCTTGGTCAATGATGAGGGACATAGACACGAGATTATAGGTCGGAACTAGGGTGTTTTCTGAGGTTCATCTCTTCCTTGCAGCTACAAAAGAGCATGTGCAAGGGATGTAATCTTTATGTGATCCTTGCGTTAAACGAGAAGGGAGTAGCGGAAGGTCTAGAACACCTTCCAGTGGTGAGAGAGTTTGTGGACGTCTTCCCTGAGGATTTACCTAGGATGCCACTGGAGAGGGAATCGAAATTTACCATAGACCTAAAACCGGGGACTGAACCAATAGCAGGAACTCGTTATCAGATGTCGACCCCGGAGTTACAGGAGTTGAAAATGCAACTGAAGGAGTTGTTGGACCTAGGACTTATACATCCAAGTGTGTCACCGTGGGGTGCGCCTGTTATTTTCATACGAAAGTATGATGGGTCATGGAGACTCTGCATTGAATACCTTCAATTGAACAAGGCAACGATCAATAATCAGTATCCATTGCCAAGGATTGATGATCTGTTTGATCAGATGAAGGGTGCGGCGATGTTTTCAAAGATAGAATTTAGATCAGGGTATCACCAGTTATAGATCAAGGAGGATGACATCCCTAAGACCACCTTTAAGACGAGGTTTGTACATTACGAGTTTACTATTTTACAGTTTGGACTGACAAACGCCCCAGGGGTATTTATGAGTTTGATGAATGGGGTGTTCCGCGAATACTTGGAAATGTTCGTCCAAATATTCATTGATGATATTTCGATTTACTCTCAGACGATGGAGGAGCACGACGAGCACTTGTGCTTGGTGCTACAATGTATACGAGTGAACAAATTGTTTGGGAAGTTGTCTAAATGCTCATTTTATTAATCGAAGATTCATTACTTAGGGCATGTCATCTGCGATGAATGTATCGTTGTGGATCCAGCAAAGGTTGAGGCTATTATGGAATGGCCTGCGCCAAAAAATTTCCCTGAAGTGCATAGCTTCATGGGTTTAGCGAGATACTATTGACGGTTCGTCGAGGGTTTTTCAAAGACAGAAAATCCGATCAAAAATTGTAGAAGAAGAACAAGAAGTTTGTTTGGGACGAGAAATGCGTGGAAGCATTTTGGAGGCTCAAGGAGTTGTTAACGATAGCACCAATACTGAAGGTCCCTGACATGGACACAAACTTCTTGGTATGCATTGATGCATCCAAGGAAGGCTTAGGCAGAGTCTTGATGCAAGACGGTCAAGTGATCACTTACATCTTGAGAAAGTTGAGAAGGCATGAGGAGAACTATGCAACACATGATTTTGAAGTTGTTAACCATTGTATATTCCTTGAGAGTTTGGAGACACTACCTTATTTGACGTAAATTCAAACTAAAAACGGACCACTATGGACTACAACACATCTTTACGCAAAGCGACTTGAACACGTGACAACGACGTTGGTCGTAATTGCTTAGCGAGTATGGTTTCAAGATTTGTTACATAAAAGGAACAATGAACAGAGTGGATGATGCATTGAGTCGGAGACCACACATATTTTCGGTGATGCCTCTTCAGATGAATCTACGTGAAAATATTATAACTTTACAGTGCGACGATGACTGGTACAAGGAGGTCAAGGATTTTATCAGACAAAACACAATGATGGTACCAAAATTTGAGGGATTTACTATGGACAACGACAGATTATTAAGATTTAAATTCGAATTTACGTACCACCCAACGACGAGTTGAGGAGTTTGATCCTAAATGAGGTTCATATAACAGTGTACATGGCTCATCCTGGAGTCACAAAGATGAGGGTAGACCTTAAACCCTTATTCTTCTGGAAATGAATTAAGGCAGACATAGTCGACTACGTGGCAAGATGTCTAGAATGTCAACAGGTGAAGGTTGAACATAGACATCCGACAGGATTTCTACAACCACACGCTATTCCGAAATCGAAATGGGAGGTCATTTCGATGGATTTCATTGTTCGATTGCCACTGACGGCAAGGAGACACGACTCAATTTTTGTGGTAGTCGACACTCTAACGAAGAGTGCTCATTTTATTCCCGTGTGTACGACGTATCAGGCACCTGACATAGCTAGATTTTTCATCAATGAGATTGTTAGGCTGCATGGCATGCCTAAGAGGATTATATCCGATCGAGGATCGGTGCTTACTAGACAATTTTGGACTAGTTTCCAAGAGGCCTTGGGAACCCAACTTAACATTAGTACTGTGAATCACCTGGAGATAGACGGGCAAATTGAAAGAACAAACCAAATCTTGGAGGATATGTTGCATATGTACATAATGGATCAACAAAAGCGTTGGGAATAATTCTTGCCACTGGTAGAATTTGCATATAACAACAGTTACCAAAGCACTATTAAGATGGTGCCTTTTGAGTTTCTTTACGGGAGACCGTGTCGAATGCCTTTGAGTTGGGATCGACTTAAGGATAGATATTGGTGGGACCAGAAGCAATCCAAGAAATGAAAGATAAAATGAAAACAATAAGACAAAGGATCAAAGAAGTGCAGGATCGACAATAGAGTTATGCCTATGTGCATCATGTTGATCGTAGTTACGAAGTTGGCAATCAAGTCTTCTTGCAGGTGAAACCGCATAAGAGTTCGATCAAGTTTAGAAAAAGTGCTAAACTCTTTCCTAGGTTCATGGGTCCTTTCAAGATTGTGGAAAAGAAGGAGCTCATGGCTTATTGACTAGCCTTGCCTGATTCTTTGAGGCATATGCACGATGTTTTTCACGTATTTGTTTTGAGACATTATTTTAGTGATCCTACACATGTTATTGACATGATTTTCTTGCAGTTATTTGATGAGGGTGCGCTTACAGCGGAGCCAATCTGCATCCTGTACCATTGCATTCGATTGCTACGACGTCGAACAGTAGATCAAGTCAAGGTCCAGTTGGATAACTATAGTCCGCACTCGATGACCTGGGAGGACGCATATGATATGCGTCAGGAGTTTCCATTTTTGTTTGATAACTAGACCTATGATATTCTGATACACTTTATTTCGGCACTTACATACTGTGAAACTTTGGGAAGAAGTTTAAAACAAGAGGGGGTGTATGTAACATCTCTCTCTTGTGCGCACTAAGCGAACTTATTCTTTGAGGACAATTGTGTGCAAGTGATCTGGGTCATTATACTATTGGTTGTTTTGATTATGATTATGAGACATTGTGGATTTGATGATATTTTATTTTGTAGTATTTACACAGATAAGTGTTATTGACTGGGTCTCTTGAGTGTGTAGGACTCTGGATGTTGAGGATGTTGAGGAATCGATAAACCCCTTGGACTTCGGATCGAGTCAGGGAGTGGATTGTTAGGGTTAAAATGTTGTTGATGCGATATATGTATATATGATTAGATGTTATGATGATTGATTATTATTGCTGACATGATTCGTTGATGGATGTTGGTTGATGGTAGCTTGTCGACTAGACTCACATTTGGAGTAGAGGGGTCACACATGAAAACCAGAGACATTGAGGGAGAGGTGTGGCAACAACCCTGCCATAGCCTACTAGCACTCCCATAGTGACTTGTATTGTAGGTTAACGATTACCTATTTTGAGAAGACCCACGATGTCGTGAGGGAAGACTGTGACAGTCACTCACGATGATTCTAAGGGGCATGCAATAAGGCAGGGGCCTTATTCCTTAGAGGCCCTTAGTCTCCCACAAGATCACCTAACGAAGTATTGACTCCAGGGGTTTGATGTCTACCAAATTCAGTTAAGAGGCGAGTGGCACCCTTGGAGCATTTAGTGCATCTTGAAGGGTACGTCGCACAAAGAAAACAAAAAGAGGTGAGTTGCACCCTTGGAGCACGTAGTGCATCTTGAAGGGAACGTCATGCAAAGAAAATGGAAAGAGTCAAGTGGCACCCTTGGAGCACGTAGTACGTCTTGAAGGGCACGTCGCACAAAGAAAATAGAAGGAGGCAAGTGGCACCCTTGGAGCACGTAGTGCGTCTTGAAGGGCACACCGCGATTTTAACTAGTAAGTAAATAAACCTAGTGCCTAGAAAACTATGCCTCCTTAGGACCTGCTCAGCCTTAAAATGAATGATGTGATAAGTAAAGTTTAATGACTAATTTTTCCCTTAAAAACTATCGCCAAGCCTAGTGAATTGAAAACCTCAATCTGAGTAGAACCTTAGAACGAAAAAAAATTAATTAGACATATAACCAGATTAAAGTGGAAATTTTAATTCACTAAGGTTCTTTTATAAAATTTCAATTCACTAAGGTTCTTTTTATAAAATTTCAAATCACTAAAGGTTCTTTTTATAACTAATTATAAAATTCAAGTATTAATAATTAAAGTGGAAATTTTAATAAAGGGTTAATTAATAAAAGGGGTATTTGGTTGTTTTTGTCTAAACCTGCTAATTCTGAATTTAGTTATAAAAAGGGGAAACTTAAAGAAAAGGGGGAAACCTAAGAAAAAGGGGAAACTTAAAGAAAAGGGGAAACTTAAAGAAAATGGGAAACTTAAAAGAAAGGGGAATGCCTAACTTAGTAAGGAATCTAGCCTTGGAACTTTCTACTTATGAACTCAACTAGGAATTAAGTAAGACGTAAGTCATTTAAGAATTGTAAAGGAACAATGGGACACCGGGGAGTGTTTTAAGGAACACTTTTAGGTGGGTGAGGGAAATAAGAATATTTAATTATTTAATAAAATTGATTTTCTGGTGCAACTAGGGGATCAGACGACATGTGTACATGGGAGGCTTTTCCTAATTAAATAAATGAAAAATGAATCTAATGAGGGTTTGGGAAACTAATGACTAGGAAAATCTATAAAAGAGATGGCGAAGGAGGAGTATGGATCACATCTGGCTTGCGTAACATTACACTACTGAAATTTTATCTTGACTGAACTTTCTCTTGTGGGAGTTGGGATACCCAGCTCAGGTAACGAGTGGTAGCTCAACCTTGCGAGGCAAGATGGGTGCTAACATTCTCTGGTATTGTGTGCGTGGCCCCTTTGCGGCTCGGGGGGCTCAAGGGGAAGAAGAGTACCCCTAGAGCTGGCTGATAGGTACCGGTGAGGTCACATCGGTTGGCAAGTGGGAGCTGGATGGAGTGTGAGTGGGACATCGACTCCAGAGCATTCACATTTGACTTAAAGTTGTTACTTGCAATGAAATTTAATTTACACTTTTTTATTTTACTGTACTCGAAAGAATATTTCATTTCCATGAGATTTCCTTGCACATGTATTTCTACGATAATTGTAATCCCTTGTCGCTTGATTTGTTTAGTAAGAACCCTTTCTATCCACATTATCCTTTATTTCAGAGTTACTGTCTATTTGCGCATGGCCAGAATGAGCCCTGGACTCAAAACCTTGCCCGCGCTCTTGTTTCTTCTGCCTGCATTTTCTTTATTCCTTGATTTCACTTTATTTCATTATTTGCTTCTCCACAGAAAAGATATGGATGCATATTAGTGTTTTTATCCTCTGTTCCTTGATCCTTTAAGTTATTAGTCTATGCCTGAACAGTCGACCAGGAGACGAATTGACTGTCTTTCACTCCGGTGTTAAATATTTAGATTCAAATGCCCTACTTTCTTGTGCATGGATAATAAGTGTAGGATAATTCCTCTGCCCAACGCTTATTTGCAGCGAGTTCCTCTGCGTTTTCCCTTGAGTTGTAATCTCGACACCCTCTCTTTTTACTTGAGTTTTCACCATGCGTTTACACCTTGTTTTAACCCTCACTTTACCCAGCGTTTCCACTTCTTTACGTTCCAAATATCTTGTTGGATTACCACTTCATTGCTCCGCGTTTCTAGATATCTGATGACTGTGTGGGTAGTACTTGGAGTGCGCAATGTGCATGCGCTATCATTGTTAGAAAAGATCTTTATTGTTATTTACACAACATTCTAGTTATGGATTTTATGGTTACTTAGTTATGGATTTACATCGCAATTTAGTTATGGATTGATCAACATTGATTTGATTAGCATTGAATAGTGATTCTATTATTACTATTGTGATTGATTAGCATTGAATAATGATTCTATTATTACTGTTGCAATTGATTAGCATTGAATACCATTGAATAACAATTCTATTATTACTACTGCGATTGATTAGAATTGAATATCATTGATTTGATTAGCTTTTGATTATCATTCCTGCTACGATTCTATCATTACCACTGCGATTGATTAGCGTTTGATCAACATTTGATTTGTTTAGCATTTGAATAATGATTGCTCCTCAACGATCCCCTGTATAACACGATTTGTTGTATAACGCCTTGTTGAATAATGATTTCCCCTCAACAAGCTCCTGTATAAGACGATTTGCTAATCAACGCATTGTTGAAACCCGAGTGCTCCCTAAACGATCTCTTGTATAATGGTTGCTGCATAATGTTGGATTCACATCGATTGCTTCATAACAAATGTTGTATAATGACAGTTGTATAACGATTGCTCCTTAAACGAATGTTGTATATCGATTGTTTCATAACGTGGGTTGTACATCGGTTGCTGCATAACGAATGTTGTATAATGACATTTAATAATTTACAGGTGGAAGGAAAATAAAATATTTCTTATACCTTAAATGGTTGGCACATGGCCCAAGGAAATATGGAACCAAGTACGGGGGCTACTTAATCAATGGGTCTATATTTCATATTAAAAGCATAGAGAATGATAGAGCCACCCAAAATAGTGGTGTGTGCATAGATGCGCAAACTTTAAAGAGATCAAGTGAAAAAGACAAATTCCTATACATTAGATGACAACATATTTTGGAGTGATCCATGAAATAATCATATTGGACTACCCGTTGCATGGAGTATCACTTGTTCAAATATCAATGGGTAGATGTACAAATAAGAATGGAATGAAACATGATGAACTTTGGTTTCACAATTCTTAATATGTATAGATGCCTAAGTAATGATAGAGTGCAAGATGATATATTTATTCTAGCATCACAAGAAAAACAAGTATTCTATGTGCAAGATCATGTAGAGAATGATTCGTATGTATTTCTGACATGCCCTCTAAACGGATTAAGAATAACAACACATATGAATTTAAGTATGTATATCTCATAAGTGTTGTAGACTTTGAAGGGACAAAATGAAAATATGATGAAGTTGTAGTTGATGGTGACATGAATTATGTTCGACAAGATTGTGAAGGCACATGGTTCGATGTTGATAAATAAGTAATATTCATGATTTATTTATCCATTCTCATCTAATTTCTATCCANAGGGACAAAATGAAAATATGATGAAGTTGTAGTTGATGGTGACATGAATTATGTTCGACAAGATTGTGAAGGCACATGGTTCGATGTTGATAAATAAGTAATATTCATGATTTATTTATCCATTCTCATCTAATTTCTATCCATGAAAATTAAAATTACATTTTCATACTAATAATTGTTTTGATCATTACCTATATCAAATAATTGACTATATTGTTTATTTGAATGTCATTCTTAAGTTTTACAAACAATTGCATATTAAAAATGGTTTTGACATTACATTTTTATATTATCAAATCCCACCCCCATGTCTCTCAAATTTTTATGTATATGAAGACAAAAACTATTGAAGATCATATTCAAAGAAAGTCATGGTGTGGATTTTTTTTCGTTCTCATTATGGTACTAATGGCTTATGATATGTTTTTTTTTTTTTTTGTTACTCTTAGAGTTGTAATTTGTTTTCTTCAAAGGATTGTATAGGTGGCATTTTTAAACGATTTTGATTTTTACCCTTTTGTGGGAGATAGTGGCAGTTTTTGTATAGATTAGAAATTATGTTTTTTAGTGTTGATACCTAGTTGTTCTTAGGGTCATTAAATAAATGAGGTTGAAAGGATTTTTTCTTATCTTCCTTAAT
The DNA here is from genome assembly GCA_010110895.2 of Picea sitchensis. NCBI lineage: Eukaryota > Viridiplantae > Streptophyta > Pinopsida > Pinales > Pinaceae > Picea > Picea sitchensis. Next base: position 66,737 of record SNQJ01S0036495.1, read on the forward strand.
TTTAAGTGCATACAAACATTATGAATGTGATTTTCATTCTCCTTGAACATTGTTGATACTGAGAGGGGGGTGAATCAGTATCAAGTACAATTTAAAACTTTTTCCAACTTATACTTAAACCATTCAATTATATCCAATGAGAAATGAACAATAGTATAAGAGTTACACCAATACACCATGCACAATATATGAGAAATAATCAATAATTTATTGTTCAAGGGAAGTAATGACTTCCAAAGGTAGCTACAGCTTCCAAATGTAGATGGAGGGATAAAAATCCAAGAGGAAGATACAATCCTCCAATATCAAGAGAGAGTTGAACTCTCCATCCTTGCCCCTTCCTTCCACCCAAAAATATATGAGAGATAATAAAACTTTACATTAAATCATCACCATCAACCAATCATCACATAGA
>SNQJ01S0036495.1:88481-99261 GCA_010110895.2 Picea sitchensis
ACTTGATCTTATTTGGTATCTATTTCTTTTTGAAATTTTTAAATATATGCCATAACACTTATGCATTTTAAATTTCAATGTTCACAAAATTGAACCATTAAATTGCTAAGCTTTGTATATGATTATATTTGGTTATGTATTTTATAAGTTAATATGAGAAAAATGTGTAACATTAATGCTTATAAATCAAAATATTAAAAAAAAAAAAAAAAAAAACTTGATAATTGACATACATACATATATAAATTTATTTAACGAAGTATGGGAAATAAGACAACTAATTGCTTTCTCGTTACGACATTCATTCATTCTTCATTGATATCAAATGTACGCCATGACTATGCTTTCTCTCTTACAGACGAAGCTATCAGAGTTTGATCAATCCACTGCTGAAAATGAGGCATCATTGCACTGCCTGCACGTAGTACACACCTTAAATAAACAATGGTGCTATTTGTGTCCCTTCAGCTGCAAGTTTGCGTATTAGACTGAAAAACCAACGTTCTGTATAAGTTATTTTTCAGCGACCTAAAAGTTTTGCCAACTGACTGTCTAATTCTGTTCATGATAAGAAGTATGCACTCTCATCATTGATTCAATTTCCAATCCATCCTCACTATTCCAACAATACTTTAAATCATAAAAACCAGATAAATCCATCTCACTATTCCATCAATACTTTAAATCCTAAAAACCAGATAAATCCATCATAAACTACATCCATATTTTAAATTTAAAAAATTATTAAAAGTAATATTTAATTTTACATTTCCTCACTTTCTTGAAAACAAAAACTGAGTTAGGATCTGAGTGGTAAATGTAAATCTCATCTCCAGTACTCATGGTCATTGGAGCAAGAAATCAATTTAAGAACCAATCATGTAGTTGGCAGTAATGATAAATGTAAAGTAAGGCATGTGTTGAACAAACTTAAATATGAGACATAGATATCAACATTAGTTAGAATTGTCTCATAATGTCATAATGTAGGAGAGATGAAGAAATGCACTTTAAAATGGGATATAAATAGTTTAGCTTATGAATAATCAAGAGTTTAGGTTGAGACAGGTGTGAAATTTTGTAATGGAGCAGGTAATTATTGTTGAGAAGTGAATAAATGCAGAGCAATAAATGTTGAGCAATATTAGAGCAATAAATGTTGAGTAGTAGCAAGGGATAAATGTAAAGCAATAGTGGAGAACAAATGTTAAATAGTAGTTGTTGATCAATTAATTTCTAGTGGTTTCCAACACTTAGAATTGGAAAACTGTGAATGATTTATTGTTTTCTTATGCCTGTTTATTGAGTGTTAGGGTTGGATGAAAACAAAGTGTGACTTTTAACTTATTGTTATGTAGCCAAATATTTTCTAGAATCCTTATGCTATTGTTGAACACTCTTATTGAGAGAGCACAATATTTTAAATCCTAAAAAATAAATAAATCCATCATAAACTACATCAATATTTTAAATTAAAAATTTATTATAATTAATATTTAATTTTACATTTCCTCACTTTCTTGAAAACAATAACTAAGTTAGGATCTGGTAAATGTAAATCTCATCTCCATTACTCATGGTCATTGGAGCAAGATATTAATTTAAGAACCAATCATGTAGTTAGCAGTAATGATAAATGTAGAGTAAGGCATGTGTTGAACAAACTTTAATATGAGACATAGATATCAACATTAGTTAGAATTGTCTCATAATGTCATAATGTAGGAGAGATGAAGAAATGCACTTTAGAATGGGATATAAATAGTTTAGTAATTGACCAATCRATTTCTAGTGGTTTCCAACATGTAGAATTGGAAAAYTGTAAWTGATTTWTTGTTTTGTTATGCCTATCTATTGAGTGTTAARTTTGGATGAAAACAAAGTGTGAGTTTTAACTTATTGTTATGTAGCMCAATTTTTTTCTAGAATCCTTATGCTATTGTTGAACACTCTTGTTGAGAGAGCACAAAGGCTCGGTAATGTATTGTAACCATTTAGTTGTTGAATAATACATTGAGTGTTCTTCAAAGTGTGGGGTTTTTCTCCCAAAAGTGTTTTCCCCATGAAATCATTGTCTAATGGTTCTATGTCTCTGCATTGTTTATTACTGCAACTATGTTTATTTAATTTATGCACATTCTTCTCTCATTGATTAGTGTAGGAAGTGTATTTTGTACCTCTTCTTCCTTTCATTTAACGAGAAGACTTATCGGGTTCTGTTTGGTTAATTCTATATTATTGAATGTTTTTGAAGAAAAAACTGCAACAACTCTATGGAAGAAGTTGGGGGATTTATATTAGGATAAATAATTGGTTAATAAAAATTTTCTATAGAAAAAGTTGTTTTTTTCCTTGAGAATGGGTGATGGTGATTCTGTTGTTGAGCACCTAAGTGCTTTTAATATTGTAGTGGCCTAGTTGATCTCAGTTGGAGTGTATATGGATGAGGAGAATCATCGTATGACCCTTTTGTCTTCGTTTCTAGATTAATTGGGCAACACGGTAACGGCCATTAGAAACACTATAAAGAAATTGGTGCTTGATGAGGCTATGGTTTCTTTACTCTAAGAGGAGGTGAGGTGTAAATATTTTGAATTCATTAATGAGGCCTTGGTTTTTCATGGAAGATTGAAGGAGAAAGGGAATAAGAGAGAAAATGGAAAATCCAAATCACATGGGAGATATAAGTCTCTTGGAAAATTCAAGGAAAAATGTTGGAACTGCAGCAAGGTCGGGCATTTTACAAGACACTACAAGGAAGAGAAAAAGAAGAATAAGAAGGAAAATAATGATTTTGATGACGATTCTAAAAAAACTTATCAAGAGGATGGTGGAGATGTCTTTGTTGTAGCTTTAGAAACCCATGCAGGCCGGAGTGCATGGTCGATACATGTTGGAGCTTCCTTCCATATGACTTTCCATCAACACTAGTTTTCAGTGTATGATAAATATGATGATTGGATGGTATAACTTGGTGATTACTCTCCTTTCAACATACTTGGTTGTGGTAGAGTCTTGATTATAATACCTGGTAGAAAAGTAAAGGGGATCAATGTAGTTATTTATTATCAATGGAGTTATAATAAATATGTAGTTATTTATTATCCAAGGTATGCATCCTTTCATGGATGGTCACTATATGTTCTATATATGGAACACTCATTATTGTAATAATATATTCATATATGATATCATCTCTTATGAAAAACCAACACTGACATGAAACTTACTATCAATAAGCACACTTAATGATGCAGGTGTTCATGTTTTTTTCTCTAACAAAGGGTGTAATATGGTCCAAAGGAACTATGGTTCTTGCTAAGGGTGTTCATTTGGGCATTATGTTCTAGCATGATGTGTGCATTATTCAATGCCATAGTTCAATTTTCATAGCGGAGAGAACTATAGGATCTACACCTTGACAGTCATAACCTATAACTACTTTTGATGGTCATGGTTTATGGGTACCTAAACAAGATCTTGCTTCATAAAGCAAGTTATCTACAGAGAAGACAATGCTATGGCACCAAATATTGGGCCATATAGGAGAGACGGGCCATGGGCATTGGAAAAAAATCTTGTTAGTGGAGAGAATGATTGTGCTCTTGAATTTTATTTTTCTGAGCATTGCATATATGGAAAATAAAACCATGTTCAATTTCATTCTAGTTCCCAAAAATCTCCTAGGTTGTTGGACTTAAGTTATTTTAATGTATTTTGTCTAGTTAAAGTTCCTTCAATTTCTAAGGGTTTGTATTATGTGTCATTCATTAATAATTATTCTAGAAGAATATGGGTACATTTCCTTATAACTAAACCTGAGGTTTTTAGTTGGTTTAAGGAGTTTAAATCTCTCTTGGAAAATCAGACTGATGGGAAGATTAAGGTGTTGAGGACTGATAATGGTGGTGAGTTTTGTTCTATAGAGTTTGATAAGTTTTGTAAGGAAAATGAAATTGAAAGAATAAGACAACTCCATATACCCCTAAGTGAATGGAGTTGCAGAATGAATGAAAAAAATGTTGAGGGAGAGAGCTAGGAGTATGCTTAGTGGAACTGACTTCGAGAAGAGGTTCTGGGCAGAAAAGGTTGTTGCTACATGTTACTTGATTAAATGATTTCCAACATAAAATATTGTGGATAAGATCCCTATGGAAGTCTAGATGGGAAAAAAGCCCTCACTTCAACATATTCATGTTTTTGGTTGTGAGGCATATACTCGTGTGTCTAAGGAGCAGTGGTTGAAGTTGGATAAAAATGCTATGAAATGTGTCTTCATTGGCTATGGAAATGGTGTGAAAGGGTACAAGCTTTGGGATCTATGGTTGGAAAATTTTTGTATAGTAGGAATGTTATTTTTAGAGCAGTTAAGCCTTCTCCCACCGTGGTGTAGCTAGACGAGGATGAGAAGAAGTCAATGGTTCAATTACCACCTAAGATCGAGAAAGTTGAAACATAAAATGAATAAGAAGTTCACGATGGACCTGATGAGGAGGAAGGTTTAGAGAGTTTGTAAGAGAGGGAAGAAACTCCACCTCAAACTTTAAGGAGGTCCACTCAACAAAGAAGGAAACCAAATAGGTCTAGTTATAATCTATCTAATTTCAAATGTATATTTGTTTTATTTCCTAACAAAATGAGACTAGAACCATGAAAGAGGCAATATAGATGGAAGATAAGGAATCCTAGAGATTGGCCATGGATGAAGAAATGGATGCACTTAAAAAGAATGATACATGGGACTTGGTATCCTTTCTCGATGAACTAAAAACCATTGGATGTAAATGGATGTTCAAAAATAAGATTAGTTTAGATGTCAATGTTGAAAAGCACAAGGAAAGATTGGTTGTGAAAGGATACTCCCACGTTGAGGGGATAGACTTTGGGATATGTAGTTTCTAAGTTAGTATCTATTAGGTTCATGTTATTTGTAGTAACAAATTTCGATTTAGATATAAAATAGATGGATATGAAAATGACATTCCTACATGGTGACTTGAAGGAGGAGATCTATATGACACAATTGATGCACTATGTTGAAAAAGGTAAAGAGTCATTGGTTTGCAAGTTAAAGAAGTCTTTATATGGTCCCAAATAGTCTTTCAAAATGTGATACCAAAAGTTTTATCATTTTGTGTTGGGTTTGGGATTTCTAAGATCCAAATCAGATCACTATGTGTATTACAAACAAGGTGGTGGTCATTTCCTTGTTATCATTCTATATGTAGAAGATATGTTATTCTTTGGTAATAGCAAGGATGTGATTCATGATATGAATTCTCATCTCTTAGAACAATTTAATATGAAGGATTCAAGGCCTGCCAAATATATCTTAGGAATGGAGATCAAGAGAGATAGAGAAAATAAAAATATTTGGATGAGACATAGTAAGTATGTAAACTCTGTGCTACAACATTTTCACATGGTAGATTGCAAACCATTGAGTCTTATGATTTCTATGGAACTAATCTTTCAATTGAGCACCGTTCTAAAACACCCACAGAGATGGATGATATGCCTTCAATTCCTTATGCTAGTGGAGTTGGTAGTTTTATGTATACTATGGTTTTTACTAGACCATACATTGCCCAAGCATTGGGAGACTTGACTAGCCGATCCATGACTAACCCTGGACATGAGCATTGGGCTGCAATGAAGAGGGTCTTCAAGTATTTACAAGGTACTTTTGAATATTACATTTGCTATCATAGTGATGCTTTAGGGTACCCGCACTTAATGGATATACAAGGTTATGTGAATTTTTATTGGGCAAGGGATGCAAATATAAGGAGATCTATGAGAAAATACATGCTTCTATTGTTTGGTGAGCATTAAGTTGGATGAGAAAGTGACAAGTTGTGGTCTCTTTGTCCACTACAGAGGCATAATATATGGTATCTTCTCATACTTGTAAGGAGGCCATTTGTCTTATGAAATTGTGTTCAGAAGTAGGGATAAGTTATAGAGCTATTACAATTCAATGTGATGGTAACAATGCCATTTGTTTGGCTAAGAACTCAACCTTTCATGTGAAGACAAGCAATATAGATATCTAGTACCATTTTGTTAGGGACATGCTAGAGGATGGAAATATGATACTAGAGAAAGTTGACACTTTCATAATGTTGTAGATGTATTGATGAAATTGGAGAATACAAGTAAAGTCAAACAGTGTTGTAAGTCTATGGGCCTTATGACCCCTTGCAATTAGCTCACAATTTGATGCATTCTCCCTTATACTCTTTCAAGGTATATGACAAGTGGGAGAATGTTGGTACATATGTGTCATACACCTTGCATTCTTGTAGTAGAGTAGGTAATGATTGTTGAGCATTAGCAAGGAATAAATGTAGAGCAATAACATGGAATAAATAACGATTAGAAGCATGGAATAAATGCAAAGCAATCGTAGGGAATAAATGCTAAGCAATAGTAGTTGGCCAATTAATTGTTGCTAATTTAAAACATGTAGAATTGTAAAATCTTGAATGGCTTATGGCTTTGTTATGCCTATTCATTGAGTGTTAAGGTTGGAGGAAAACATAGTATTAGTTTTAACTTATTGTTGTGCTGCCAAAATTTCTCTAGAATCCTTATGCTACTACTGAACTCTATTATTGAGAGCATGGAGACATTGTAATGTATTGTAGTCATTTAGTTTCTAAACAAGACATTGAGTGTGCTTTAGAATGTGGGGTTTTTCACTTGAAATGGTTTTCCCTAGGTATTTCTTTGTTGTTTGTTACTGCAACTATGCTTATTTAATTTTTGCACATTCTTCACTCATTAATTAGTGTAGGAAGTCTATTCTACACCTCTACATCCTTTCAATATTTAGATGTAGGACCATTAAAAACATCAATTCTATTAATAGCAACATTAAAAGGTTACAAGATCATGTTGAGATAGTCAAAATTTACACCTATAAGACCATAAAATTTATGGTTACTAGTATATAGAATACCTACAAGTCCATAGAAACATCAAAGCAAGGAGCACCAACAAAAAAAAAAACATATTGTATGGGATTTTTCCTTCGCAAAAAAAAAAGTAATTGTGTGGACATTTTTGAGCTTTTGTTTAAGTTATTCTTTGTAATTAATGTTGAGATAATGATTTATAGTGAAAATTGTGGAACCGTATTAACGAGGCAAGTAATAGTTGGTTTTCAGAGGGAGAAACGTGGGTTATGGATGGTAATTAATTAATGGACATATCAATGATACTATATTATTATGGTTATTTTGTTATGTTGGTTAAATATAGAAGGAATACAATGGATATTGTAGATTTATGGTTCTTATTTATTTAATATTGTAAATTTAATGGTTTTTTTTATTTAATAGATTAACTTATATTATTATTATTTTATTAGAGGTTGAATGTGAGTTAATATCAAAAGTATAAGAATGACATTTTTTTTTGTGGTTTGAATTCTAATTGTATGATAAATTACATAAGTGTTTCTATTAGTGGTTGAAAACCTTTTTGTGAATATGATCATAACTAACACAACATATCAAATTTGTGAATATGATTATAACTAACACAACATATCAAATAAAGGTATCTTGATTGCAGTTTAAGATATAGGTAAGATTTGGGAAACCACATATTTTATTTACAAAACTAGTTTTAGATTATTTTGCAAACAAAAATAGTTCAACAATGCAGTGAAACAGTTATATTGTCTTATATTAGTTACTTAAGTACCTTTGATCTTAGCAACCCAAGGGCTTTTTGTAGATAACATATCCTTTACAAACATGGTTAAAAGGGAATTGTGTAGGAAAACAACCATGATCCATCATGGATATTGATATCTATGATTGAGAATTATTAGATGGCGTTCTAATAACCATGATAGTCTACACCATTGAGAATGTGTAATGTCTCTTTCTAAATGGTCATTCCAGGAGATTGACGTAATAGACTAAGTCATTCCCGTAGGATATAGTCGGTGCAAGAAAAAGGGGATTAATTAATTATTTGATGTCATCAGGGTGAAAAAAGTGATCTTTTTAAAAAGTGGCATTGAGTAATTAAGTGAAAAGGTGTTTTAAGTGACTTTGAGCTTATAAAGTCACTTTATTAAAAGAGTAAAAGGGGTCGGAAAAAAGGTGAATGAAGAAATAAAAGAGGAATGAGGGTGCCCTCTCTCATTATGTATTGTTATTTTCTAAAAAAAAAATTGAAAGAGCTCTTGTGGCTTTGACTCTTGGGACGAAAAACCTTAGAGAAGAAGATTGGGTTCGATGGTGAAACTATCCACCCTAGTTTATCGTAGAGGAAAGATCACTCAGATATTTTCATTGTAGTCGATATTTCATCATTTGACAACTGAGTTTGCATTTGAAGAGGTCGATTTGCTTGAGGAGACCGAGTTATCATTGAGGAGGGTTGATTCTTCTCTACTGGGTTGAGTTTTATCATTTCGTGGTTGAGTTTGGGTTGTATGAGGGATGACTTATTTTTGAGAAGGGACGAGTTGGTTTGTGGCTACATTTGTTGTTGTAGGAAGGTCGAGCTCCCTTGCTGGAGGTTGTATCCACTTGTTGTGGGTCAAGTTCTTGTAATTGAGGGTTGTTCTTTGGATGTAGGGGCTGATTTACTCACCTTGGGACAAGTACTCTATGTTGGGATCGCTTTCTCTAGAGGAGGGACAATTTTGGGTTGTTTGAACTGCATATTCCAAGGTTGTTGTCACCTACATGAATGCCCACTATTTTTTAGCTGCAATATATACTCTACTGGGCCGATTCTTTCACATACATGCCTGTAATATTTAACATAAATTTGTATATTAGGTTCCTCACTTATGTTGCTACATTATTTGCTAGGGTTTCCAATGTACTTTCGATGTCTTAAATGTTTAATGCAATAAATATCTTGAGTCTCTATATTGGTATTTCATTGTAAATCACAATAGAGTTTAGAATCAAATATGAATTGTTGATAACATGCTTGTATGCAAGATATTTGACCAAATGCTTATGATGTTAAACTAAGTAAAAATACAAAAACAATTTAGTGGGGATAATACAGTGGTACCAAAGCCACAATCCTGCTAGCTTGAGGGGGTTTACTGTTTCATGAGGTGTGAATACATAACATACATTACCTATAGAAGTAGAAGGTAGAAAGGATCAGAAAACATCTTTCAATCGGGTTTGGAAAAAGAGGACCAACTAGAAGCAAAGAAAGAGGGAGACCTGGGGGACACCAATGAGAGACCAAAGGACAGTTCCATGCATATCCTAAATTATTTAGCCAGGGGGGAACAATGGCTGGTACAACTCATGACACAGTTAATTACCAACACTCAATAAAATCAAAACCATGCGGGTAACAATGGTGTAGGGGGTTCCAATGGGAACAATGTGAATCATGTAGAAGGAAACAAAAATAATATCCCTAGACATATCCACACTAGGACCACCAATAAAGTGATTCCTAAACCTCTTTTTCCTCATTTCTTGGGGGAGAAGCACATAGGAAATCAAGAGCATCCAGGACAAGGTGAATATTTTAGTGATTACTTGAGGGAGTATTAGTCTCTTAGTGATGAGTTCCATGTAGCCATGTCATTACATGACTAATGTACTCTCAAATACAAGAACATACCAAGATATTTCAACAGGGGTACTCAACAGAATTTGGAACTCATGAGAAAGGTTGGGAAGCTAAACATTCCTTCCTTTGATGGTTTGAACAAGTACACAACTAGAGCATGGGTTCAGAAGTTGGACACATACTTCCAACTCAATCTTATGACGAAGGAAGAAGTGATTAAATTTGTTACCTTGCACTTAGATGGAGAGGCCCATGAATGGTGGTACCATGTATTGGTCATTATGGGACATGCCATCATTACTTCCTATCTGAACTTCGCTCATAAGTTGATGGGGTGATTTGAAAAAAAGGATCTGAAACTACATTTCAAAGAGTTGTCACAACTCAAATAGGTTGGGACATCAGATGCCTAGATTACGAAGTTCCATAGACTTGCAGTCACGGTGACAAATATATCCAAGAAGAGACTAGTTATGTTGTTCATTGAAGGGTTATCTGAGCCACTGTGTGTTTGGGTGAAAACATTCAAACTTGAGACTCTACAAGATTCCATCATCGGGACATTGGACATGGAGGATGCGGTCCTGAAGAAAAAATATTTCTCCAAACCTTTCATTCCCCAGAAAAACAAGGATAATAAACCTTTCTAGAAGGAGTGGACCGTAAAGGAGAAGTGGGATGAGGAAAATTGTAATGAGTTTACAAGAAATAATCTTTGCTTCAGTTGCAAAGAGCCTTGGGAGCCAAGACATGAGTGCATATGGAAGGGAAAGGTACACTATATAGAGGTGCACTCAGACAATGATGAGGAAGAGGAGAAAGCTACATAGGGAAAAGGCAACACGCATAGAGACTTGAGTGATGAGTAGCCTCTTGTGGAGGCCAAGGGTGGGACTATCGCCACTCTATCAAGCTTCCCTAGATACTACACTTTCAAAGTTAGAGGAGTACTATGGGGACAACAGGTCACAACTTTGATTGATGGTGGGGTGACCTACACATTCATTGATGCAACATTGGTGGCTAGGAGATGCATTGCTACAGAGGACTTTGAGGGGTTTAATGTGGTAGTGGATGATGGATTTAATATGACCTTTGTTATCACCCTATAAGTTATAGGATCAACTGGTGACTGGGATATTATCTGTCTCTATTGTTTTTGTTGACAAATGATTTTTCATTCTGCAAATAATTTGAAAAAGAAAAG
>SNQJ01S0036496.1:20933-54607 GCA_010110895.2 Picea sitchensis
AAGTGATTCATTTTGTGCATTAAACATTGACAACTAAATGAATTAATGGTTATCAAGAGAGATAAAACCCCCAAATTTCTAACTTCATTATATTTATAGAGAATTTTTGGTTTCCCAATTAACTCGAGTGGTTGTGAAGAAAATTTGTTACCCTTCACATGTGGGTTCAAACCCCACTTAGTGACATGTTTGCTCTTACTCAGTCAATTGTTGATGAGCTATGTATGATATATTCATGAGTTGTTGAGTTGGCTTTGTGCCTAGAGGAATGTAGGATTTAGTATGGGTACCATCCTTGGAATGAGGGAAAGTGCTCAAGAGGTTTCCCCCAGGATATATTACCTAGAAACTTTGGATAGCTCAAAGGAGGAAGGTGATCTAAGAAGATACGAATGTGATTAAACCTTCACCCAATGTAGCCTTGTCACTTCATTGTGGTCACATGCCCCCCCTCACTTAGTTGTGACATTAGCACGTTCCCCATTTCAATATTCAATATCACATTCCCCACTATTATGAAATGGTTGAATATGGGTTTTTCATATGCTCGTTCATGTTCCCCACTTTTATAATAATATGCTCAAGTTTGGTTCAATCTTCGTTAGCACATTTTGCAATTTTATAAGATGGTTGACTTGGGTTCCCCACATATTTGTCTACTTCAATATTCATGAATATTGTGGAATTTGGGTTTCCAATATGCCCGTCCACACTTTCCAATTTTTTGGATTCCATCTTCCCATCCACTTCAATCTTTGATCTTTGATCCTCACCCATCCATCTCCATTGTCGTTAACTTTCCAACTTGATAATAGGTTCTATGTGGTCTTGAACTTCTTTCTCCATTACATAATGGTTGATCCTAATTGAAAAGTCATATTAGAATGGGCACATTGCACCACTTGATGTTTGTGAATACCTTCTTCACTTTTATATTTAGGTGGGGGTGTGGTGTTCATAACTACTTGCAATGAAGGTGGTTCATTAACATTTGATTGGGCGTTGATAATTTCAAAATCATACTAGAAAACATGACGAAGATATATGAAAGGTGAATGTTGGGATTGTCGGTAGTTTAGAACGTTCCATCCAACATGGGGTGACAAATAGCTCTTATTTGTTGTTCAATTCTATTATTTTGACAGTAATGGAGATCAAAGGGAATCACTTATTCTACCTCTTCAACTTGTGGTAGAAAAGCAACCTTGGCTAATGGTGGAGACAATGCACTAGCACTTTGAAAATCATTTGAATGAAAATTTAGCCTTTATAATCCTTAGTTTCTCACATAAGTATTTCAATTTAAATATGTGAAATTATTTCACTATTTGAATTCAACCATACACCTTAAATAACACTGGGATACTAGAGGTCCCCGAGGTGTAGGACAATCGGTGACAAAGTGTGTTGTTAAGGCACTCTATGATGTTAAAGTCACCAGTTCAAAACCTGCGAGGACAAAAAATCCAGCCATGTTAAGGATTGGTGTGGCTCAGGTCGGGTGCGATCCCCAAGTGATTTTGATGGCTTAGATGCCCTTGAGTCGTGGTTTCTCATCCACAGGCTAGTCCCGCAAGTCATGGACAAACTAACAAACAAAAAAAACATTGGGATACTAAAGATTTTATTTTTTTCTAAAGGATCTCAATGCAAAGAGGATCACACCCAATATTTAACTACATCCTTAAAGGCCAACCATTTCCTTCTTGTTGATTAGTTAGAGGTGATATAACATGGAATTGATTTTAAAATGAAATATAAAATTATTTAATATAATTGTATTCAATATGGAATACATATTCCTTCATATTCCTTGTCGTAAAAAACAAAGAACAAAAATGTATGTCAACAATTATAACCAAATATAATTAATTAAAATAATGTTTAGTAAGAGGAATATTCATATTGATATGTACCTTGTTAATAGAATAACAAGAGATGCATGGCAGTGTAGTCCCTGTCGAGTTAGTTTGAAAATATATAATGAATAGTGAAACTTACTATATATAAGTGCACATGTAATGGATGGTCTTTGTCAAAAGCTAACTCATATAACAAAGAAGAATAGCATTGTTGTTTATGCCAAAAGGATAATGATAAGTATCGAGAGTAAGGAGAGCAAGGAAAATCACTGAGTATGGGGTATGAAGAGTAACGAAAATGACTATAGGACAATAGTATAAAGAGGAGTGAGGTCATTTAGAATAAAACTTAGTAAAAACACAAAATAAAGTAAGTGTTCAATGTGGAGTAAAACTTAGTAAAAATATAATAAAATGTGGAGAAATGAGTTGTGCGGAGGTTAAGATGTGCATGAAGGAGTGTAAAGTGTGAAGAGGTTAGGATGTGCATGAAGGAGTGTAAAGTGTGTGGACGTTAGGATGTGCAGGAAGCAAGGAGTGTAGAGTTCTCAACACAAGAGATGATCCTTTTGCACAACCTTGAAAACGACTAAGTATAGAATTTCATCTATCTCAATATTGCTCAAGTTTCGTCTCAAATTAATTCCATCTCATATATTTGTAAATATAAAATGATTTCATAAACTCTGAAACCATTTTACATATATCCTATACTAAGTTAAAAAAAAAAATTATATACCTAAAATTTAGAAGTTTTGAAATTTATTCTACAACATAATACACCTCTCTTTCTATACAATAAAAATACTTAATTTTACAATTAAACCATTTACATTTTTCGTTGGATATGGCCTAGAAGTTGAAATCGAGTAGCCATCACAAAACTCTAAAATATAAGTTACAAAGTTTCATATGAAAAATGGTAGGATGGGTGGTGTAGTTGATGTTGTCTGTCATGATCTGTGATTCAGTTGATGCTTTGTGTTCGTAGTTGATCTCTATCTGACACGGAAGTTGACTATGCATTTTAAAAATAATATTAAGATCATCCCATATCCATCCCAACACGCCGAAGGAGGGCGGAGGAGAATACAACTTTGGAAAAGAAATGATAAAATAACTATATGTAAGATCCAAGGACATCCAAAAAAAACCCCAATCCATTGACTTAGATTATATTACAACCTTAATTCCTTAACCGGAATTAGAAAAACCATGGGCTGAAATACAATGTGCCACAAAACCTCCAAAGGTGAAAAACAACTGCCACCAAAGGTGAATAACCCCTCAATTTCTTTTCCATGGGATCCACCTTCGAACCCTTAATAGGGGTGGCCCAATCATGCAAAGAATATAACACGTACCCAACATTCTCCCACTTGTTGTTTTATTTACATACATGGGTCATAGGGTTTCATGATCAACAATGTAGGGTGTAAATGCCCATTGGTTCTCTACACCAAGAGAACTTCTCAGTGCTAATAGAATTTGTTAATAAATCTATAACATTATCCAAAGTGTCCACCTTCACCAACAACACCTTCTTCACTTCAACCATGTCTCTGACAAAATGATATTGAACATTGATATCCTTTGTCTTAGAATGACAAGTTGGGTTCCTCGCCATGAAGATTGCACTCTTACTGTCACGATCTATCCTTACAACTTGATGTACCAACCAAATACCCAAACACAATCTCTATAAACATACTATCCTTGCTTGCATGAGTGGATGCCATGTATTTGGATTATATAGTTAAGAGTGCCGCTATAGACTGTGTTTTACTCATCCAAGTGATTGCTCCTCCAAATAGGTTAAACACATACCCACTTATAGATCTTTTGCAATCTAGATATCCAGCCCATTATGCATCAACAAAGCCATGTATGTCCAACACTCTTTCCAATCATGATCTTCCTTGGTAGCACAATAATTAAGTAGTAGTTCCACACAAATACCTGAAAACCCTCTTCAATGTTTCCCAATGCTCCTTCCCTAGTTTTGACATATACCTGCTCCAAATTCCCACTACACGTGCAATGCTTGGTCTAGTACAAATCATTGCATGCATCAAACTACCAACCAAACTAACATATGTGAAAAGTGATATGTCATCTTCCTCTTCATGTGTCTTCAGACACTGATATGTTGATAAATTTACACCTACAGGAATAGGGACCTTGATAGGTTTACATTCCTGCATAGTGAACCTCTGCAATATTGAATCGACATATTTTCTCTGGTTCAACCAGAGTTTCCTATTTTCTCGGTTTCTTTTAATTTCCATGCCCAAAATAAAATTTGCAGCACCAAGATATTCCATGTCAAATTTAGAGGACAACTGAGTTTCCACATCCTGGATAGTTTCTGTTGTGTTGCTTATATGATTAGTATAATGCACTCATTAATTATCAATTCGGGATTTGTAATCAACAGAGTTACAAGACACCAGTAGGAGAGGTAATTCTAATGTCACGAGTATAGAAATAATCTAGATGAAGAAGCAAACTGAAACACACTTTAGTTGTCTTTCACAGAGAAGCTATCTACTCCATTGGGGCACATGCAAATATGAGATGGAGTTCTTTGACATATCAACTCTATTATTTGACCCAGAAAGCTAACCATGCAATCACACTTCTGAAAAGGGAAATCACAAATCAATCATCACACATCAATCATCAAGGCATAACATAGGTAGTTCAATAGCCAATATATTGAATATGTCATGGTTCACAATATTCTATTGTGAACTTCACTAGTTCTTTTTCAAATATGTTTGACTACTGCTGCTAACATTCATGTGTTAGAATATAGAAGATGGTGTGCTCATTTTACCATTGACGATACCCTCATCACCCAACCACAGGCCGAAGCCTCCCTCCGAGCACCTTAACCTTGACTAAGAATTCCTCCGGAAGCAAACCCTAGGCTAGATAGCCAAATAAAGAGTAGTGCATCAATCCCTAAGGATATTGCATCACAAAAGACTGATTAGATGTTCCAAACCCTAGCCAAGAGATATTCAAGCCAATACGGAAACTAACTACTGATGCAGTTACACCTGCAACCCTCCTCCAAACCTGCGCACCGGACTACAACTACAATGCGCACCAACTGGGAAAACTGCAGTCCTGAGATGTGCCAAATGAGAACTGGCGCCTTGTATTTATAGTAATCATGCCAGTTTAATGGGACCGACTTCTCTTTTTGGGTATGTGTCTGTTCAGTATATTATTATTAATTCTAGCCAACTTCTTCTCTTGGAGGCTAATAGCCTAATATAAATTTTCTTCTTGAGCCGACAAGGCTTCTAGGGTTATTAGCCAACTCATTAGGGTTTCTCTTGCTTTCCGGAGTCTTCTATTCTCATCAGGTTCACACATGGGGGTAAATACCTCCTTGACTACCCATAATATTAACACTCCCTCCCTAGTAGAGAGGTGTTATAGGTAATGGACTTGAGCACAAAACATACCATTTACTCGGTAGCATCAATATAGTAATCTAGACTATTTCCTTGACTAGATCATGAGCATCACCATCCTGTCAGGTTGCATCATCTCTTTGAAACCATACTCCATATGAGTAGTTAGATATGATCTTGGATAAATTCCCCTCTCACCATGGAGTGATGCAAGAGGGAGTAAAAACTCTGAACTATTTTCGTTTGGAAAATCTCGTTCATCATTCATGCGAATGATCATCTCCAATAATTTGTTGATAGTCTTCAAGGCAATTAGAACAGGATAGAACACGCATTGTCTATTCATAGTAGTACACAACTACAATCTAGTGGTTAACTACCACATCAAGTAACACACAATTGCTTGATTCGATGGCATTATGGTTGACGATTGAGCATTCACCACAGTAGTCCTCATCTCTTGTCATATAGTCTTCATAACAAACATCGAGAGCATCATGCATAGAAACAATATTTATGATAAAGCGTAATCATGCAGGCCAATCTTTCACTCATGCGTGAGATGCGAGCGAAAGTGCGCCACATTAGTCTTCATCTACATAGAAACAATGTTATGATAAGCCCGAATCAAGCGGGCCAATCTTTCACTCACATACGTGAGATCACGAAGAGTGTTTGCCCTCGGTATAGAACATCAAAAATAATCATATGGACCAATCTTTCACTCCGCGATGCGTGAGATCGAAAAGAGATAATGCGCCCCTCAACATAGGAATATCAATAATGGGCTATCGCTCCATTCTTCTCAACCAAAGGAAGAAGGATTGTTTCTTATTTAGAACCTAGACCATTTCCCACCTTGGGCCATTCTTCAGACACTAAACAAAGTGTAACCTGAGGGAATGAGTCTGCCCTAGGTAATTTTTGTCCCTAATTGTTGAACCTGTACGATTCTCCTAACTGGGCCATTCCTTTGACGCTAAACAAAGTGTAACCTATAGGGGATGAGTCTTCCCTAAGGAATGGCTGTCATGGACTATTCCCCACGGGCCATTCTTGACACTAAAAGTGTAACATGGAGAATGGAGTGCGCCCTCAGAAGATAGCGTCCACGTTGTGAGCTGGACTACCCCACCACACGGGCCATTCCTCGAACCTTAAACAAAGTCCCCAACCTGGAGAATGAGTTTGCCCTCGAGGAACAACTGTCCAGACCATTCCCCACTGCACGAACATTCCTCCAACAATAAAGTTAACTTGGAGGGAATGAGTCTACCCTCGGGAATGTTTATCTTGCATCAACCTCCAAAAGCCAGGATGATTCTTCGACATTGCTCACAACTATGAACTTCAAAGAGGGAATGACTTCCGTGAGGCAAAACCATTCTACTTGACCACGCTACCAGTGTTGCCAAGAAGAATGTAGAAGCGTCTAGACCACTCCCATAATGGGAAGTTGTTGTCAATGATACATCAGCAGCAGGTCCTACTTCCCATGTTGAATTACAGTGGAAGTCAACATCAGGTAGGAAATCTCGAATCCCACTTTTCAGAGCAGGAAAGCATCGTAATCTGGACTATTTTCAATTACAAAGATGATGAAATATTTTCAATGCATCTCCCTAGCTGGAGGTTATTTCAATCCTGAAAATAAATGTTTGCGTACCTTCTTCTGGTTTGGAGAGTCTTCCTTCAGTTAATAGAGTTATTTCCATGAGCTCTAGCTTGAGTATGCAAGTCCTTTTTTCGGATAGAGCTTTACCAAAATGTATTAATATCTGCTCATTTGTGGAGATATGTATTGGAGAATCCTTTCTCCCTTACGGACTTTATCATGGATAATGTAATGCTTGTACTTTAGTCACGGAATCATGAAGGCTTCATGTAGTCGAACGATAGGTATATCATGGATTAGATGGAACATATGGTACTTCTTCTATCATCATGAGATCGATCTTACGGTGGTCATCTTGATGTTATAGGAAATCTTCACCGCTTCTGTTATGCGGAGGTTCTCCACCAAGTTGTCTTCTTCTTATCACGGCCAAAGTATAACACGGGTATGCCTCAAAGTTTGAGATTGCTCTTCATATACTCTTTATTTAATTTCTCTAGAAAACATTCTTTGCGTGCGTCTGATGTAAAATTCCGACTCATGGATGTTGTGGATAATATCATGACTTATAGAGATAAGTCTAGTGTATTGTAAGAATAAGCAATCATCATAGTTTTCTCCCTTTGTCTGAGAGAACCTTCCTACGGTTGGATCTCATAATACTTTCATTCATAAGTCTTCCGGAACCTTGTTCTTCATCCGACCTTGGTTCTTCTTCAGTTTCTTTTTAGTTGAGTTCATATTAAGTGGTAATCTTGTGATTCTTGATACAAAGGCTGGTTGTTATGATTCTTCTTTCTTGGAATCTTCATGTTCTTCTTCATGTTTTCTTTTACTTTTGGGTCCATGGGTTTCTTATAGATTCCATGCCTTAGAGATTCCACTTCTTACCTTCATCTTGATTCCACGGATCTGGATGGACAACCGGAATACTTTAAGGTTTCTCTTTGAAGGGTCTATTACATTGGACAATTTGAACATGCATTTGTCTTTCATCATTGTTACCATGGATATACCTTTCATCATCTTCAATGGATCATAGGATTAGCTCCCTCATCCTTGCTTTATGTAAGAGTGCATATAATCACTCCTTCATTCTGGTGAGTCCCGTAATACTTACGTCTAAAGTCCTTGTTGTCTTCTATAATATATAATAGAGTCCACCCTTCCATCTACATCCTTATTGTCTTCTACAATATATAATTGGCTCTCTTTAATGTACTGAGTCCATGCTTCCATTTAGTTGTCATCGCCTTAAGTCTTTCTTCATTTTCCTTTTCGTTATTTGGCTTTTTTTGCTTCTTTTAAGTCTCTTCAAGATTGATTTGATTTAGGTCTTATCTTGTAATATCCACATGATTTGTATTTCATCCCTTTCATATGTATTATCTAATGATATTCATCCTTGTCTTTTTGTTCTTTCATGGGTATAGTTCTTCTTGGAACACATTATTTTTAAAGAGATAGATATACAAGATGCGATGCAGACTGATGCAAACAAGATATGTGCAAAATAAGAAGAATGTTGTTACATTTTAGTAGAAGAAATCTCTTCCATCCAGCTTAGTCTTCTTAGTAGGTTCCTTTTTCTTGACAATCGATGCTTCATGTTTCTTCTTCCTTTTATTTAGCTTCGAGGACCGATTCACATTAGTGATTGTACTGACAGTTTGAAGCATTGTATTTTTGAAATGCCTTTCTCTTGATTTGCTTCCTCCTTGAACCAAACTTCCGCATTCTGAAGTTCTTGAATCTTCTTGTGAAGGCTTGATCATGCATTACTTCTTTTGAGGTTTCTCTTTACGTGATCCTTGATTCTTCTTGAGCAATAGATCCAAAGTTCTTGAAATGTTGGGTACTCCTTCCTTGTGTTCATGCTTGACAAAATGCATCCCATGTCTTGGAAGACCATTGGAGTACTATGTTCACCAATTCCTTTTACGAAGTGATCTCTTCAATAGCTTGTAGTTGATCTCTTGAACGGGATATCCTTACAAGTATGATGTTATGCTATCGTCATCATTCATCTTCATGTCCGGGCTCATTCTTAGGACTCATAACTTGTCCAATGTTTTACACTGAGGAGAGATTTGTTAGAGACATCATTACATCTTCTTGATGAGTCAAGATGGGAAGTGTAGGGTATCAAGTGGTCTTTTATAGAATCGATATGATACTCATGGAATTGATGTCAACATCTTTGAACTTCTCCATAAATGAAACGATTACTGCGGTTCCTTCTCTTCTCCTTCTTTAAACTCGGCTTCCACGATCTTTCCTTTCACAATATCAGCACTTTATTCTTAGGGATGAGGGTCAATCCTTGTCTTCCATGCTCGAAGTTAGAAGCTCATCTAACTTGTTCTCTGAATTCATGGGATTTTCATGCTTGCTGCTTGACTTGGTCAAACCTAGATTTGACCGAGAAATTCAAACTTCGCGTCTTGGCCTTATGAGTACCGGGGAGATGTGTTGGGCTAGGTATGGCAGTCTATCAGGAATAAGGTCAATCTCATCCTTAAAGGTGCCTCCAATGAGGGTTTAGGGTTTCTTCCAGCACATGCGGTAACCCTAGTGCCCGGTGCTTTTAGGGCTTCTCACGCTAGTAACAGCGCCAGTTCCTCAGCGAGATCAATATTCTAGCGACTATGTTTCCTTCCGGCATTTTAGAAGAGGCCGGAGTGTGGGCCCATAACCTATTAGAATATAGAAGATGGTGTGCTTTCTTTACCATTGTGATACCCTAGATCGCAAACCATAGTAGAAGCCTCCCTTTGAGCACTTTAACCTTGATTGAGAACCATTGACGATACCCTCGTCACCCAACCACAGGCCGAAGCCTCCCTCCGAGCACCTTAACCTTGACTGAGAATTCCTCCGGAAGCAAACCCTAGGCTAGATAGCCAAACAAAGAGTAGCACATCAATCCCTAAGGATAATGCATCACAAAATACTGATCAGATGTTCCAAACCCTAGCCAAGAGATATTCAAGCCAATACTGAAACTAGCTGCTACTGCAGCTACACCTGCAACCCTCCTCCAAACCTACGCACCAGACTACAACTGTAGTGCGCACCAACTGGGAAAAATGCAGTCCTGAGATGTGACAAATGAGAACTGGCGCCCTGTATTTATAGTAACCCTGCCAGTTTACTAGGGTCAACTTCTCTTTCTGGGTATGTGTCTGTTCAATATATTATTATTAATTCTGGCTGACTTCTTCTCTTGGAGGCTAATAGCCTAATATAATTTTTGTTCTTGAGCCGACAAGGCTTCTAGGGTTATTAGCCAACTCATTAGGGTTTCTCTTGCTTTCCGGAGTCTTCTATTCTCGACAGGTTCACACATGTGGGTAAATACCTCCCGCAGCTACCATAATATTAATAGCATGTCCATTAAGAAAAATCAAATTCATAAGAACAGAAACATGACATAAGAAAAAACAGAGTAAATAAAGATCTCTAAGCAATCATGTAAACGAAATCCTAAAATGAACTATACTGTTGTTATCTGAAAGATCAAAGCTTTAGCTAATCTAATAGTTATACTATTGAAATCAACTACTAACACTAATCTATAAGGATGCTGACCTTTTTTGGGTGGTGGGCCCTTGCCGCTTCAACAGGTCAGCAACTAGAGTCTACAGTAAGTTGGCCTTCAATCCACACATCACTCTTACTCAAACCTCAAAACATGAAACTATACTAACAACTCAACTCACATTCATTCATAAATGATCAAGACATAGAAATAAATGACATCCTTCTATTAAACTTCAACTCAAGATATGTTCTACAATATGTAACGCTGCTTCACATGCTATGTTATGCTACTTCTCTACTATGTCCACCATCATTGCCATGACTATTTAAATAGTCTTAGTTGTGAAACACAAGGAGGTGAAATCTTTTACAGATCAACAATTGTCAAATTTATATAGTCGATTACATATTTTAAGATTTATCCTCATGACATGAAGTGTATGAGGATGAAGCAATAAACAAACTAGCTTAACATAAACTTGCTAGAATTTTTATGATTTTAATCAACAATTATCTCGGGCACGATCTGAAGCCAAACTTAGCATACTATGTTTCCTGTATTGGTACCAGATCGTGACAGGTGAGATTCGATAGATGGTACCAGATCTGAACAACACACCATAGGTTGGTACTAGACTAGAACAGTCTGCGGTCATTGGTACCGGATCACGAGAGTGAATGGTTCGGTACCAAATCTGAACAGAAGGTGCGCTTGGTATCGGATTCAAACAGTGGCAATCTGGTGCATAAGTATTGGATGGCTGAGATGACATAGAAGTGATGGACTCATCTAGAGGTCAAAGGGTACACATGGCAATTTTAAACATTAGTACATGAAATATTTAGTATCTTAGCTTAATAAACCACAAAATGCATGAATTCAATTATACTTTACCTTATGACTTTATCAGTGGCTGGTGGTAGTATTCTTTGTCATTTATCCAAGCTTAGGTAGGCCAAAAAGGTATAAATGAGGAGTATAATATGGTAATGGGGATGTCAATTTGGAGGCTCAACATTCCCCCATGCCAAAATCATTGCATGTCCTCATGCAATTGAAACATACTCAAAAAATTTCAAAACTTGAGACTCCATTCTCTTTACTCATGTGGGTCAATGATGTTGACAACTGAGGCTTCTACTTTCAGCTCCCTTTTTATGACCCTAGTGTATTGCAAAAGTCTTAGTACCTTCTTGAGATTATTAGAAGTCTCTTCATGGTCATCTTGGATTTGTTGGTTGGTTGCCTTCAGTTGCTCGTTTTCCTTTTTGATATACCTATCCATTAGTTAGTATTCCTTCACGTCTTGTTTGAGTTCCTAGTTTTGTTTTTGCATCTCCCCAATATTCTTCTTCATTTGTTCTTTTGTCAAGGTCTTCATTGACACCATTGTCTCTAGCTAGATGCATTCTCTTTCCTCCACTTCCTCCCTCATCCCACACAAAGTAATGGTAACTTGTTCCTCAGTCAAGCTAGGGATGTCGTCCTAGACTGATAGGTCTAGGGAAGGGGAGGTAAGATCTATTGGGTCTTCATGTGTATGAGGAATGTCAACTTTTTTTCCTTTCTTTTCCATGCTCCTTGTGGTTCTTTTATAAGGGGGTAATGGATTAGAGGTTCTCACAACCTTCCTTTTCTTCTTCTCTGTTTGTGGAATGGTTACAGGAGATTGTTCTATATACTGTTCATATTTATGTTTTGAGATACTCTTCTTTTTCCTCAAGGATTTTTATGTACGAACCCTCTCCTTAAGTGCTACTGTTGATGTGTCCTCTACTAATTCAGATTTACCTTTTGATTCTTGACTTCTAAGAGTCTTATTATCTGAGGAAGAGGGCCTTAATTGTTTACTAGCTTTATCCTTTACTGCTCTGGAGGATGATGGGGTTGCCTTGTCTTTCTTTCCCTTTCTCTCCTTAGGTTCCTTATCTTTATCTGGAGTAGGATGGGCTTCCTCTATAAGTTCGTTTTCTATGGAAAGGTGTTGAGTGATGAGGGTTTTCCAAATAAACCCTTACTTCCTGATCTCATGTATAACTAGCATTTTGATAAGACCCCAATGATAAATTCTAGTCTTCTCAGTTTTGGATAGGGATTTGACACCTCTTACCATCTTGTTCAGGCTCATCCATAAAAAATATGGGAAGTCAATTTCAGGACCTCCTTCAAAGTGTAACAAAAGCCTAAGATGATATAGGAAGGTTACAACATACCTGCCCTCACAAGTGACGAATCGTTGAAGACTAGCAAGCATTGGATAATATTCTTCCTTGATATAGTTTCTAGAAATCCCCTTTTTCCAATCAGGGTGTTGTTGGTCTTCCTTCAGAAATCATTGGCACATTTCCTTATTGATTCCTACTCCTTTGAAATACTTGGCTTCTTTTCTAGGTAATTTCGTGGCTTCCCTTAAGGTTGCTTCATTGATTGTTAACTACAAATTGCCTATGTGCACAATCTCTCCATCGTAACTATGAATAAATGCATGCGATAACTTCTCATGTCAACTATGAATTTCTCTAAAAATGGCATCCATCCCACTCTAGCATACTTATCTCTACATAGATGGAATTCCTCGGTCTCCCTATAAATATGGAAGACCAGTTCATGTCTACTTACAACCATCCTTCTAGACTGTGAATGAAAAACCGGGTTGTAGCGCAAGAGTTTAGTCAATTGTGAGTGTAAGGGTTTGGTACAGGATATCGCGGGGAGGAGAAGGATCTAAAAATGGAGAGAGATGGGTAACAGTAGGAAAAATGGTGTTGGCTTCAATAATTTGAACAATGAGTTTAAGTAAAGATGCTGTGAAGAAAAAGTAAGACAAGACGAGGCTCATCTGGGTGGCTTTGCCACCCAGATAAGCCATTTCATTTCTGCCCATTAGTGAAATGATGGGGATGAGACGTTTGGTATCAAAACATTATTGTTGTTTAGGATAGGCGATTGGACCTCTGAGTGACGAATTTGAATCGTACAACATGACATGAAATAGAATCATGATGGCCTGAGGACTAAGCATGTTCTTGGTTTAGGGTTGTGGATCATCATTACTGGGCATGCTTATTTCAGTTCATCCCCTCATTCACATATTTGATGTGATTTTTCTCTCAATCATATTTTTGAATGCTTATGTGGTGAGGGAATTGATTAAGGTTAAGCATATGGGTATGAGGGGAGTAAAAGTTAGGTGCATGGTTTTAACACTAAGGCCATAAGATCTAGTATACATTTTCATACCTATTGTAGTTTTATAAGAAAAGGAAAATAAATAGTACCATGTTACCTTTGCTTTTACCATTGCATAACCAATACCTATAGCATATGTGTCTGCCTTTGTATTTGAAGCTTGCAGACTGTCAAAGTTCATCTTTTTAGGATGGATTTTTCTGGAGGCTTAGTACTAGAATTTCCTATACTTTATGAAACTTCTTTATTCTATGCTTGTCTTTGAATTTCTTCTTTTGTGTCTGGTTCTGCAGGGTTGTAAGGTGAACATGTTGGTCTCTGAAGATGATATATGAGTCTGAAAAAGAGTCCTGAAATGGGCTCTTTGACCCTCCCCCATGCCAAGGATGTTGCGTATCCATATGCAAAAAGATCCGACACACTGTATCACAATGGAAGGAAATTGATAAGAGATGAGAAACCAAATCAAATTCCAAAAAAAAGTACATTTATCACCTAGCATATGATCCCATGCCTTTAAAAATTGAAATTGCCTTTCTTCTGATGACTTATTTATAAGGGCAACATTCAACAATGAAGACAGGGAGGTTTTTGTATTTTTCCAGAAGAACAAATCCAACCTAACTTGCTTCAGAGATTTACTATCATTAGATGTTATAGATAAATTTCACAGTATAAGTAGATTAAAATCCCTAGTCAAGGCTCCACTCTTAAGAAGTTTCCTTCTTAGATAATACAGGCTTTAGATGTCAGACCGGTAAAGTTGACTTAGGGTAATTCTCAAATGGACATTTGCTTGTAGTATTCATTTTGTTTTTTATTCTGGAGTTTGTGTCTTATAAGTGTCAACAGTGACCTTTGTTTGTAGTATTCATTTTTATGACAAAAGTGAATTTTTCAATCAGACAAGTATAGATGAGACATTTCTCAACCAGAACCCACTACCAGCAAGCTTGTTCAGTACTCTGGTGGGGTAGTTGTGATAATTAGTGAGAGACATACCCTCCCCAGGAAGAATGCCCCATAGCCAACAGGCATGTTCAATACCCTGATGGGTTTTCCTAGTCATACCACAGACCGGTACCCACTGCCAACAAACTTGTTCAGTATCTCGGTGGGTTAGTCTCTTAAACCCTTTTTCCATCAGAGGATTCTTGTCCATAGTCACCTATTTTAGTTTTTTTTAAAGAGTTCTTTTGCACGGTGACAAGGGAGGCTTGTCTGAAAACCCTTTTACAGGCTGGGATGGTATTGGGTTAGAAGGTATATTCTCTTATTTGAATGTCTTTAAAGATTTGTCTGAAGGAAAAATAAACTTATGTATGCATATTTTTATAATGATCCAGATGTATGATTTGTCTGAGTTTGTCCATAAGAGAATGACGTAAAGTTACCTTAGGGTACTGATACATCCTCTTCCATAAAAAAATTCTTAGTGTGCCCATGACAGAGAGTGTTCATATACTCATATTCTACTCTTTTAATAAAGATAATCCAATGATTATCGTTGAAGTCTAGTTAGGGTGAAATAGTTACTTATAGGCTAATATACTTTTATCCCTTTAATCATGCTGAAATATTGGATACATGCAACCTCTAGAATCATATTAATCATGGTTCCTTTAACAATCATAGGTAAATATTATGTCTTATTTGTTAGCAACAAAACCAAAAGAAATTAAGAATACTTCCTTTTAGCTAGCAACAGAACGAAAAGAAATTAGAAATACTTCTCTTTAGTCAACAACGGAACCAAAAGAAATTAATAATACTTCCTTTTAGCTAGTGATAGAACCAAAATAAATTAGAAATGCTTCCCTTTAGTCAGCAACAGAACCAAAATAAATCATTGCTTCATAAGGGCTGCCATTTGATGCTGCATTCGACTTCTTGGTTCCAGCTTAAGTGGTTACTGCATGGCTTCGCACTTCATATTAATTGACATATGATATTGAAATAAGCATAATATTCTTTGTCAATTAGGTGGTGTGTTATGATAGTACTGTATAAGGACAAACTTCTGGTACCAAACCAACACAGGACTGCTGGTACTAGACCAGAACATAATTTCTGGTACCGGATCAGCAATGTTGGTACCAGACCAGGACAAAGTATTGTTGATGCCTACAAACTGATGTTTTAGAAAGTTCGTGAAGGATCAAATAATTTATAGAAATCTACTAAACAAATAAAATGCGAAAGTAAAACAAAGGAGGTAAGAATCCATTGTTACCTTCAGCTTATTAACAAAACACAATCCACACCTATCTACAAATGTTTTTTAAAAAGTAAATCAATCAATCAATGTGGATCAGTAGGAATATCTCCTTCCTTACTGATCACCTGCATATCTAAATTTTGTAGCACACGTGTCATAAATACCTCTTTTGACAGGGGTTTGTTGTAAATTCTCAATCAGTGCCCGTTCACGAGTAGGTGTGTCTGATGTTCGTCAATTGTCTTTATTCTGATTGAACCATTATCATAGACAGTGTCAATCTCGGAAGGTCCTAACAATTTCTTGAATCTGCTATCATACAACAAGGCCCAATCTCCCAGTTGAAAATTTTCTTGTTAAGATACTTGTCATGCCATTTTGTTCTCTACTCTTGAATGAGGGTGGTTCTTTGAAGTTCTTCCTACCTAATTTCATCTAGCTCATTAAGTTGCAAGAGCCTTTGTTGCTGGGATTCATCTAAGTTCATGCCAACTTGTACAACAGTCCTAAAGGTTTTGATCTAGAATTCTATGGGGAGAAGCACCTGCTTCCTGTACACCAATTCATAAGGTGTATGTCCTGTTGTATTCCTCCAGGTGATTCTATAAGCCCATAAGGCTTCTAGTAATCTGTCAGCCCAATCCTTGTGGTCTAGCTATATTGATTTAGTAAGAATGGACTCAATGACTTTATTGGTGGATTCTACTTGCTCATTCGCCTATGGATGATAAGGTGTAGATTTCATGTGCTTGATATGGTACTGTTCTGTAATTGCTTTGACTAGATGAGAGGTGAATTGAGTCCCCTGGTCAGTCACAATTTCTCGAGGTACACCAAATCTAGTAAAGATGTCATTAAAAAGGAAATCTACTACTGATTGCTCACTTGCAGCTGGTAAAGATTCTGCTTCAACCCACTTAGTCACATAGTCAATACATACAAGTGTATACTTTTTCTTTCTAGATGCAGGGTTAATGGGCCCTCCAAAATCTAATGCCCATTTCTTGAAAGGCTCAATGACTACTTGGGATTGAAGTGGCATTTGGTATCGTGTAGTAGGCTTACCCATTCGTTGGTATTCATCGCAATTGGATACATAAGTTCTGGCATCTTTGAAAATATTAGGTCAATAATAACCAGATTGCAGAACTTTATAAGCGGTCCTCTTGTCAGCAAAGTGGCCTCCACAAGGACCATCATGGTAGGATTGCAGAATATCATGGATCTCATCTTCCCTTACACATCTCCTGATTACCAAATCTGGTCCTTTTTTGTAAAGACAATCGTCATGCCACATGTAGTTTGCACTTAGCTAAATTACTTTTTGTTTTTCTCTAGGAGACAATTTTTTAGGCATCTTCCCTGTCACGAGATAGTTAGCTACATATGCATACCAAGGAGTAAATGTAGAAATAGCAAACAATTTTTCATCAGGAAAGTTATCATCTACTGGTGCATTATCTCCCAGATGAATCATTCTAGATAGGAAATCAGCCACAAGATTGTCCTTACCAGGTCTATCAATAATGTTGATGTTAAACTTTTGTAACAATAACAACCATCTTGTAACTCTAGGGTTTGTTACAGGTTTGTTCATTAGGAATTTGATGGTTGAATGATCAGTGTGTACAAAAGCTTGATATCCTATAATGTAGTGTCAAAAATTATTGATAGCACGGACTACAAATAATAATTCTTTTTCTGTGACTGTATAATTAACTTCTGTTCGGGAAAGGTTTTTACTAGTAAAGTAAATAGCATAAGGCATCTGATTTTCCCTTTGTCCAAGAACTACCCCCAGGGATGTTTCTGAGGCATCAATACAGATATGAAAAGGAAGGGACCAATTTGGTCCTCTTAATACAGGGGTACTTGACAATTTCTATTTTAGAATTTCAAAAGATACTTGGCATTCATCATTCCAATTAAATTCAACTTCTTTAGATAATAACTTGAAAAAGGGGATAGCTAATCTTGTAAAATTCGGAATGAATCTTCTATAGTATCCAGCATGCCCTAAAAAGCTGCGAACTTCCTTTTGTGAGGAAGGTATTCTGATTTGTGTGATAATGTTAATATTTGCAGGATCAACTCTCATTCCAGAACCAGAGGTGTGATGCCCCCAAAAAATACCTTCAGTGAGCATCATCTTTGACTTTTCATTACTTAGGGAAAGATTAGTTTCCTTACACCTAATCAAGACTTTTTCTAGACTGGTCAAAGCTTCCTGGAAGTCATTTCCATGAACTGTAAATTCATCCATGTAGACTTCTACACAATCATTGGTCAAGTCAGAGAAAATGGCTAGGAAAACCCTTTGAAAAGTGGCTGGGGCATTGCAAAGTCCAAAAGGAAGAACCCTATAAGCATAGGTTCCCCATGGGTAGGTGAAAGTGGTCTTCTCTTGGTCTTTGGGTGCTATTTGTATTTGGTTATAACCACTAAACCCATTTAGGAACGAGAAATACTTCTTTCTGGACATGGTATCCAACACCTGATCAATGAATGGTAAAGGAAAATAATCCCTATGGGTGGCTTTGTTCAACTCCCTAAAGTCCACACATATTCTCCACTTATCATTTTTCTTGGGAACTATGACAAGTGGAGACACCCATTGACTATCTGAAATGGGGTATATGAGATTGGCTTGAAGGAGTTTTTTCAATTCCTCTTTTACAATATCTTTGAGGGCTGGATTCATCCTTCGCTGAGGCTGTCTAACTGGTCTGATTTGGTCATTAATGTAGATATGATGTGTGCATGTGTCAGGGTGAATGCCTTTCATGTATGCATAATCCCATGCAAAGGCATCAAATTGTCTTTGGAGCATTTCAATAACTTGTGTCTTTTGTTCTAGTTCCAAACTAGAGTTTATCTACAAAGGTTTTCCTGGGCTAATCTCAACAACTTCATTACTTTCTTCCTTCTCTGAGGAAGTTGGTGATAAAGTATATAATTGAGTGATATCAGGGTGCCAAGTTTGTTGAAATTCAGAACTGAAAATGTGTGACAATTCTGCAAAAGACCTAGGATATTCAATACAGTTTGCATCAGCCAAAAATAAACTTAAGACTTGTTCATCTGATTATTCTTGCATTCCTTTTACTTGTTCAAGGGTTAACATGGGCCTGATGCAATCTTCCTCTCCATAAGGGTTTTCCAGTCAAAGAGGTATCTCTTGTGCCGGTTGGGCAGGAGGGAAGAGAACAAGTTTTTGGCTATGTGTGCCATTGGATATAGTCATCTCGCCAGACCGACAGTTGATAAAGGCATTTGTTGTGGCAAGCCAAGGGTGACCAAGAACCACAAGGTGTCCTGGTTTGGAGGATGATTTAGAATAGATGACTAGAAGGAATTACATTAATTGTTTCACCCAAATCAATGAATGTGTTTGGTAGGGAAATACTATTAATTTCAACAGTGACTATTGGATTCCGAGGGTCATTATATTTATATGGCATTTTAGAAATAAATTCAGATAATTTCCCTACTACCTGAACAAGGGGAGGCTCCTTCTTCTTCCTTCTTGGTTTCTTAAGGAAAATATCCCTTATGATTTTTGCATATATGGGGATATCTTTGATGGATTGCAGCAGAGGTATTTTTATACATACATTTTGTAACTCATCCTCTATATCTTTGTGCAAGGGTGGGTCAGGTTTCTTCACTAATAGTTTTTCGGGGTAGGGTGGAAGATTAACTTGTTGAGGTACTCCTACGGATTGAGAAGTGGTTGGAATATGAGGGGAAGTCTCTCCTTCTACAAGGATGGTCTGAGTGTTTTCTTGTTCAAAATCATTTTCTTCTTGAATTATTACTCCAGGATTTGATTGATTTACAACTTTCCCAGATCTTAGTTGAATTTCATAGGTGGGAAAGGTTTGGATTTATGCATTTTGCACAGGATGGGTGGGTCGATTATTGGGGTTAGGAATTGGTTGGGCAGGGATTGTTGTTGGTCTCAGAGGGGTGAGAGAAGCTTGGTTTTGTGGCTGTTTATTGGCATTTAAAGGTGCTTATTGTTGCCGGTTAGGGTTCAAGGGTGTTGTGAATTGCTGATGTATAGGAGGTGGAATTAAAGCTTGTATATGAGGTGGGTTAAATCCAGGTAGTAATTGGGAAATGTTTGTAAGATACTGTGGATATGTTGGGTAAGAGGGATTCCCATACACATGCCCCCTCCAAACTTGTTGCCAAGGTTGAGTTTGAACTTGCTAAGGTGTCCATTGGGAGCAGGGCATTGGAGGAGGACCCCATTGTTGCTGTTGATATTGTGTATTAGGGTCATAAAATGCATTGGGGTTTTGTGCTCTCCAAGGCCTCCTAGAAGGGTACAGTTGTTCTTGTGAGACTCCTCCTCCCCTATACATGGCTTGCAGCTCAAGTAAAGTTGGACACTCAGATGTGGGGTGTTCTAGTGTACACAGGCCAGAAAATTCTATGATATTTAATGGGCATTCTTTCTCAGGGTGCTTCTTTCGACATTTAGGACAAAAGATTGCAAAAACAACTTCTTCTTCTTGCTTCTTTTTCAGTTTTAGGGTATCTAACTGATTACTGATTGTGCTCAGGATGTCTAAGTTTCCTAACTCAATTCTGGTGACAGTCCCTGAGCTTTATCTTGAATTTCTTCTAAAAGAATCTCTAACACTACTCTATAAGAAATCAACTACTAACACTAATCTATAAGGATGATGACCTTTGTTGGGTGGTGGGTCCTTGTTGCTTCAACAGGTCAGCAATTGGAGTCTACAGTAAGTTGGCCTTCAATCCACACATCACTCTTACTCAAACCTCAAAACATGAAACTATACTAACAACTCAACTCACATTCATTCATAAATGATCAAGACATATAAATAAATGACATCCTTCTATTAAACTTCAACTCAGGATATGTTCTACAATATGTAACACTGCTTCACATGATGTGTTATGCTACTTCTCTACTACTTACACCATCCTTGCCATGACTATTTAAACAGTCTTAGTTGTGAAACACAAGGAGGTGAAATCTTTTACAGATCAACAATTGTCAAATTTATATAGTTGGTTACATATTTTAAGCTTTATCCTCATGACACAAAGTGTATGAGGATGAAGCAATAAACAAACTAGCTTAACATAGACTTGCTAGAATTTTGATGATTTCAATCAACAATTATCTTAAGCATGATCTGGAGCCAAACTTAGCATACTTTGTTTCCTGTACTGGTACCGGATCGTGACAGGTGAGATTTGGTAGATGGTACTGGATCTGAACAACACGCCATAGGTTAGTACCGAACTAGAACAGTCTGTGGTCATTGGTACCAGATTGCGACAGTGAATGGTTCAGTACCACATCTGAATGGAAGGTGCATTTGGTACCGGATTCGGACAGTGGCAATCTGACGCATAAGTACCGGATGGCTAAGATGACATAGAAGCGTTGGACTCATCTAGAGGTCAAAGGCTACATGTGGCAATTTTAAACATTAGTACATGAAATATTTAGTCTCCTAGCTTAATAAACCAAAAAATGCATGAATTCAATTATACTTTACCTTATGACCTTATCAGTGGCTGGTGGTAGTGTTCTTTGTCATTTATCCAAGCTTAGGTAGGCCAAAAAGGTATAAATGAGGAGTATAATATGGTAATGGGGATGTCAATTTGGAGGCTCAAGAATTTCCTTCTTGTTTCCTATTAGAAATATATCATCCATGTACACGACCAAATAAATAGGACGATCACCTATTAATTTTAAATACACACAGTGACCGGCTTTGCTCTTTGTGAAGCCATGTCCCAATATATAAGTATCAAATTTTTTATACCATGTCCTTGGTGATTTCTTTAACCCATATAGGGACTTTTTCATCCTGCATACCAGCTCTTTCTTTTCCTTCACTACAAATCCTTTTGGTTGTTTCATGTAGATTTCTTCTTATAGATCCCCATGTAGGAATATTGTCTTCACATCCATATGTTCTACTTCAAAATCAAAAGAAACATCGACAACTAAAATTAAATCTAATAGAAGTTAACTTGGAAATAGGAGAAAAAATTTCACCAAAGTCAATTCCCTCTGCTTGGGAATAACCTTTTGCTACTAATCGAGCTTTATATTTCTCCACTTTTCCTTTTGCATTCAACTTATTCTTAAACACCCACTTGCTTCCAATGATATTTCTTCTAGTCGACAACTCCACTAGATCCAAAACCCTATTCTTGTCCAAGGATTCCATTTCTTCAACCATGGTTTTTTTCCAAAGTTTTCCATCCTCTAAATCTACTGCCTCCCTAACATTTCTAAGATCATCATCAACAATAAACAAAGAAAAATTTGAACAAAACTTAGGTGGAGTATACCTTTATGGTTTCCTTCTTTCCCAAACAGATCTCCTCAATACTGGAGTATGAGGCTCTTCTTATTCTTATTCATGTTCTTCTATAGAGCCTCATTCATTATCCTTTAATTCAAACTCTATTTTATCTACTTTTTTCTCCCTTGGTAGGATTTCATGTTTGACAAATCTTTGATTTCTCTAAATATAATATCTCGACTATACACTACTATAATGTACCTAGAGCCTTATCCTGGTTCACATCACTGTAAATAACTCGGATACCACATTATAATGTTCCTAGCCTTCAAGTTGAGTCCCACTACCACAAAATCATCCTGGCATAGCTTTGATACCAATCTATAATGTACCCAACCCACTAAATCCATTAAACTATTTTTTCTTTGACACAACAAAATTGACAGTAGGGCGTATACTAAAGTCCTCATGCAAATAACACATATAGAAAAACGTGAATGCAACTATTCAAGAAAAACGAAAAACACACAACATTCATATAAAACCATTTACACAATGAAATTATCATCATAAAGTATAACAAAAAACTTATATATTTATAAAGTAACCAATTGGCTATGTACGAAGGATGTTCCTCCCATCCATAGACTTATTGTTCATTTTCTCTCAACAACAAGCCATCCCTGAGCTGAAGCTATGAGTCTACAAGGAGGTCTAACCCTCTTGGGATCCCACTCTCCACATTTAGCAACCCAAAACCTAGGTTCTACTCCACAAAAAATTCCAATCCATAGTCTCTCTTTCTTTCCTTTCAACCCACACAACACATGGAATGGGATCCCCCTTCACTGCATAAGTTGTCTTAGTCCTTCTCACTCCCCCTCCCCCCCAAACTTCAATGCACTCGGTTGGCCAAGAAATATCACAGCTAGGGACTATAAGAATTCTCAGTTAATCCATGTGTGTTCACACAACCTTCTCAAGGATCTTTGAGCACTTTCCTTCATAGGAAACACACCTACAAGCATACAACCCATGTCACAAGCATACAACCTTATTTCAGGGTCAAATACAACCTATCAAGCTATATTTCCATGGCTATCATGGTTGGTGCTCTTTCCAACACTCAAATCCTCTCTTGCTGCCCAAAATCAACATGCCCCCAAAATCTCCCCTTTCTTTCTCAAATTTCCTTCTTTTTCTCACCCATGATTGACTCTCCCACTTCCCCAAAATGGATTTCTTAACTTTCACTCCTTCCCCCATGCTCTCAATAACTCTATGAGGTGATATCACACACCAACCCCTTACAAGAATTCAATTATTGAGTGTCTAATAAGTCAAAGGAGGATTAGATGGTAAGGATACATTAACTTAGGAAAATTACATGGGTTTTCCCCTTGGACCCCTCTTTAGCCCCCTCTCTTGTGGAATCATAGGGCCCAATCATTATCATTCCTCTTATATCATAGTCAACTATTATTATTTTTCATTAATTATTTCAATGTACAATTTACATAGCTCACCCCTCAACCATATTCATCAATACAAGCTCTTCAACCTGACACATACCGACTCACCAACCTAAATCATAGTTGCACAATTGCATTATAATTTAATGGGATTAAAAGTGGGGATCTTACAACTACCTTCTTAGTTTCTAGGTTCCAAAGCTTAAAACTTTTCAGACCATCTTTATAGCCAATAAAGATACACTTTTGATCCTTTTTATCTAGCGTATTCTTGTTTTCCTTTGAAACATGTACATAAGAATCACAACCAAAAACCTTGAGATGTGTAAGAGATGGTTTCTTACCATTCCATATCTCGTGTGGATTCATGCCATCCAACGCTAATCAGGATGACCGATTTACCAGGTAACAAGCAATGTCCATTGCCTTTGCTCAGAATTCATGTCCCAAATCGGCACCACTAAGCATGCTCGTTGCTCTTTCCATTGCATTCTATTCATCCTTTATGAAACTCTATTTTGTTTAGGTGTGTATGGAGTATTCTTCTGCCACCACATTTCTTATAGAATTCCTCAAATGCATTCCTAGATAATTATCCACCATTATCTGTCCTCAACACCTTAATTTTCTTCTCTGCTTGATTTTCCACAAGATCCTTAAACTCTTTAAATTTGTAAAAGTATTCATATTTATTTCTGACAAAATAAATCCATGTATTCCTCAAGAATTCATATATAAATGAGACATAATACATAGATTTACCTAGTTATGGAATCATCACAGGTCCAAGCACATCATTTTGCACCAATTGTAAAATCCCCCCTGCCTTCGTAGCACCATAAGAGAATCTTACCCAATTATACTTGTTGAAATTAATACAATTGCAAGAGCCATTCTCTGGAGGATGGAAAAGACCCTAGTTGTAGACTAGGGCCCCCAGCACACTACTGGGGTTTCTTGGTATGAGACTAAGAAGTGAGAGCCATGGCGAAAGAACCTTGTGAGGGCCCCCAGTAGATGACCGGGGTTCTTGGTATAGAACCAAGAAGAAATACCCTTGTGAGGGACCCTAGTAGTTGACTAGGAATCTTGGTCTAGAACCAAGCAGAAAGACCCTTGTGAGGCCCCCCAGTAGATGACTGGGGTTCTTGGTCTAGAACCAAGCAGAAAGACCCTTGTGAGGGCCCCTAGTAGATGACTGGGGTTCTTGGTCTTGGACCAAGCAGTAAGTTCCTAGATGCATCTAGGGCCCCTAGATGTGTTCTAGAGAACCCTTGCTTAATGCATGGGTTGATCCTTGGTCTTGTATCTTGGTGGATAAGACCCTAAATGTGTTGTAGGCCCCCCTAGATGTGTTCTGGGGAAACTTGGTTCTTGACCAGGTAGATCTTGGTGTAATGCCAAGATGTGTTGATGTGTGATCCTCTTCCTCTCTCCTGGGATGTATCTAGGAGTGTCTATGAAGATGGGCCTGATCTAATGTACCCCCTTATGCATTGATGATAAAGTTTATAGGTCACTATGAGACNGTTGTTTGCCTTCACTCTTGTTTTATGTGATGGGGATTTCATTTATGGGATTAGGGTTTTATTTATGTGATTAGGGTTTTAATTCAATATTAATTGACATGTTAATTAATATTTATATTAATTAAATGTCAATAATTAATTATAATTCTAATTACCCTAACCCCTCTCCCTAACTATAAATTAGACCCTACCCTTTGTATTTTCACACTCACTTACACTCAATCTCCTCACACTTCCTAAATTTGCTGTGGCTACCTCATTTTAGTTTTTCTTTGTTATGGTATGGCTTCTCTAGTAAACCCTCTATTTTAGATTTGAGGTATTACTTGTACACTAGTTGGCAGGGAACTTCAGGTTGATTATGCTTGCTTGGTTATGATGTGATGGACCTTTTCCAATATGCCTTTGTTGCCTATGCTCACTGAGATATCTCCTATGGCTGCCATGAACTATCCTGTGACTGCTTGAAGGAGCCGTGAATTGTCCCTTGGTTGAGCATGAGTGTCACGAATCTTCTTTGTGGTTGTTGTTGTGTGTGTGAGGTCATAGGTGCTTCCTTTCCCTTGGCTTCCACTTGTATTTCCAGATCTGAGTTTGTTTGCTTATGGAGCAACTTGTATTTCCATATCTGAGCTTGTTTGCTTATGGAGCCAACTTGTATTTCCAGATCTGAGTTTGTTTGCTTATGGAGCCAACTTGTATTTCCAGATCTAAGTTTGTTTGCTTATGCAGCCACTTGTATTTCCAGATCTGAGTTTGTTTTCTTATGGAACCACTTGTATTTACAGATCTGAGTTTGTTTGCTTATGGATCCACTTGTATTTCCAGATCTAAGTTTGTTTGCTTATGAAGCCACTAGTATTTCCAGATCTAAGTTTGTTTACTTATGGAGCTACTTGTATTTCCATATCTGAGTTTTTTTGTGTTGATATTATGGTAGTTGCGGGAGGTATTTGCCTCCACATGTAAACCTAACGAGAATAGAATATTTCGAGAAGCATGAAGAAAACCCTAATTGATTGGTTAATAACCCTAGAAGACAAGTCAGATCAAGGGAATGACTTGTATTAGGTTATTAGCCTCCAAGAGAAGAAGTCGGTTAAAGGAAATAATATATACTAAAGATTTAGTACCCAGAATGAGAAGTCGGCCCAGACAGTTTTCCATATTTAGTATAAATATAGGAGGCCAGTCTTCATTCTGGTAGGCATTCTCAGAACTGCAAAAGAAACACTTGTGTGCACTGCAGTTGGCCAGTTTGTGCGCAAGTTTGGAGGAGAGTTGTCGTTGCAGCTGCTATAGCTAGCAGATTTCAGTTTTGGCTTGGACTATCTCTTGGTTATGGTTTGGACTCTCTGATCAACTCTTGCTTGGTGCGCTATCCTTGGACAAAGGTGCGCCACCCTTTGTTTGGATATATAGCCTAGGGTTTTCTTCCAGAATGATTCTCTGTCAAGGTTAAGGTGCCTGGAGGGTAGCTTCGGCCTATGGTTGGGTGACAATAGTGATATTGTCTATGGTAAAATGAGCACAATCCATCATATTCTAATAGGTTATGGTCCCACACCTCCTTCATTCAGTCTAACCACTGGAAGGGAGAATAACCATAAGGATACTAAGCTCGTTGAAGAATTGTTGCTAGGGTTTCTAGTAGGAGCAGTTACTAAATCACTGCTAGGGTTACTAGCAGGTGCAGTTGCAGAAACCCTAACCCTCTCGTTGAGGCACCTTAAGTGAAGGGATTGACCTAATTTCTAGATAGACTAGTGCGCCCTAGCCTAGTGCATCTCCTGGTACTCTCAGCAAGCTAAGACGTCAAGATTGAGTTTTTGGTCAAATTTAGGGTTGACCAAGTCAAAGCAGCCATGACTTACTCTATGAAGTCAGAAAACAAGTTATATGGAGCTTCTAACTTCAGAACATGGAAGAGAAGGATTGACCTCATCCTTGCCAAGAATAAAGTGCCGGATATCGTGAAAGGAAATATCGTGGAACAAGAGTTTGAAGAAGGAAAAGAGAAGGAACCACAAAACATTGCAGTTATGGAGAAGTTCAAAGACGGTGACATCAATTCCATGAGTATCATAGTGGAATCTATAAAATACCACTTGATACCCTACATCTCCCATCTTGACTCATCGAAGAAGATGTATGATGCCCTAACAAACCTCTTCTCAGTCAGAAACATTGGACAAGTAATGAGTCTGAAGAATGAGCTCCATGACATGAAGATGAATGATGATGACAACATAACATCATACTTTGTGAGAATATATTAGTTAAGAGATCAATTACAAGCGATTGAAGAAATCATTTTAGAGAAGGAATTGGTAAACATAGTACTCAATGGTCTTCCCAAGACATGGCATGCATTTTCTGCAAGCATGAACACAAGGAAGGAGTATCCTACATTTGAAGAACTTTGGACTTGTGCTCAAGAAGAATCAAGGATCAATGCAAAAGAGAAACCCCAAAAGAAGTACGATGATCAAGCCTTCAAAGAAAGATTCAAGAATTTCAGGAACAAAAGGAAGTTTGGTTCAAGGAAGAAGCCAAATCAAGAGAAAGATATGTCAGAAATACAATACTTCAACTGTCAAAAGTATGGTCACTACATGAATCATTGTCCCGAGCTAAAGAAAAGGAAGGAAATGTTAATTTTGGTAGCATTGACAGTCATTCTCCAATGATAGGCCATATGGGCCACCCTGAGGCTAGCCAAGGAGATTGGAGAATCATCCAGTCTTATGAGGTATTGAAAAAACCTAGGGGGAATGTACAACCTCTGTGAGTCAAACAAAAAGTCAGGACAAACGAGAAGCTATGTGAGTCTAATGCAAAAGTAAGGGTGAATGTACAACCTCTGTGAGCATAGACAGTCTAGTGAAATAGTCAGGGGGAATGTACAACCTCTGTGAGGATAGACAGACTAGTGCAAAAGTTAGGGGGAACATACAACCTCTATGAGCCTAGTCAAACCTTGTGAGCCATGAGAAAAATTCAAGGCATATAGCAAAAGTTAGGTTGAATATAAAATTACTATGAGCTAGAAACAAACGATATTCCTAATATTGCAAATGATGTAATTGTATTGATCTAGTGCGTTGGCACGTGTAAACATTATCCACCATGAAGAGAATTTCGAATTGCCTTGTCAGGAGTTGTAACTAGAGTCTTGAGTCTAGTTCTATTTTAGAACTAAAGTGTAATTTTGAGTTGGAACTAAAGTCTTAAGTCTAGTTCTATTTTATAACTAAAGTGTAATGTTGAGTTGCAACTAAAGTCTTAAGTTTAGTTCTAAGTTTGAACTAAAGCATGTCAGTCTCAAGTCTAGTTCTAAGTTCGAACTAAAGTGTAATGTTGAGTTGTAACCAATCTCAAGTCTAGTTCTAAGTTCGAACTAAAGTATGAAGTTGAGTTATGATTAAAGCATGCAATCAGGTTACTATTTCGAGCCTCTCCTCTTCCCCTCTTCAACCTATATAAGAAGAGGTTGAACCCTCTCTTCAACATAGTTCTGCAACACAGTTTTCATATGCAGGTTGAGGGTGAAGTAATAGAGGAGCACGTCAATGATAAAGAGGCAGCATATCAGAGGTGTATTTCAGCAAGGTCTTTTAAGTCTTTGTCAGTTCAAGGTCATCTTGGCAAGCTCTTTGAGAGAAAAACTGTCATGGTGGATATTTGTAAGAGATATTACATTATTAATGCAGTAAAGGAATATTGTTTGTTGGGTTTTTTCTCCCTGTACAGGGTTTCCCCAGGGTATATGTGTTGTTGATGTGCATGTTTACTTATCTACATAGTTATTTCTATTCGATTATGTTTTGGAATTGTTGAAGTGTATTAAGTTGGAATCAAAGTATTGAAGAAAATAAAAGAATTAATCCGCATAAGAAATCAAGCTCATAATTTAACATGGTATCAGAGCTTAGGGTGTGTTAAACGTGTTGAAGTGTAGCAACAGGTACACATATATCCAAGCTAGCTTGATTAAGTTTCTAGTGTGAGGTCCATGTCATCCTCCATTTCAGTCAGGGCCGAGGATAGCCTTGAAGGAGCTACCCACTTCAATGTGTGGAAGCTCCATATAAAAATTATCTTGCAAGAGAATGATTTTGAGCAGTATGTGACCACAATGGTGGAGGAACCCACAAATAATGCAGGAAGAATGGCCTTCAGGAAGAGTCAAGCAAAGACTAAGAGAATCATCTNAGGATCCAAGTCAGAAGAGGACACTTAAGCACAAGATTAAGTATTTGAATATGGAGAAAGGTGAATCAGTGGAATCTTTCTGTTCCAGGATAGCCTAGATCATAGATCAACTTTTGGTCATAGGGGTGATAGTGGACAATGATGATTTAGTGCAGGCCATTTTTGACGGTCTTCCTTCTTCATGGGAGACCTTCTTATCCAGTGTAAGTGGGAGAGAGATTCAGCCCACATTTGAGAGGTTATGGAATGATTGCCTCCAGGAGGAGAGTCGCACATCTACTAGGAGTGAGCCAATGAAAGAAGAGCACTCAACTTTAGCATAAAGATTCAAGGGAAAGAAGAAAGGCACTTTCCAGAAAGGCTCTCAGTGGAAGCCAAACACCAAAGGTACATTCAAAGGAAAGAATATTGATACATCTAAGATTAAATGCTTTAGTTCTAATAAGTTGGGTCATTTTTCTAAATATTGTTGGTTTAGAAAGAAATATCCTAGGAAAGGGAAACATCATGCCTCAACTACTAAGGATGATGAATCCAAAAGAAATCAGAAAAATCCTTCTAATGAGAAAGAAAACAGAAAAGAATATTATTTGGTTTCTGCCTTATCCAGTTCAATTTCCACGGGGCTGAAAACTTGGTTAGTAGACAGTGGTGCATCAAAGCACATGACAGGGTACAAGGAGATCCTCTCAGATTTCAAGACAAAATCTTTTGCAGAGAAGGTTGAGCTTGGTGATGAAAAATGTTACAAGATAGAGGGAGTAGGCTCTATCTCCTTTAGATTGGAATATGGGGCTAGAATTCATGTTGATGAAGTATTATATGTTCTAGGGCTCAAGAAGAATCTACTATCAGTTGAAACCCTTGAGGAAAAGGGATATTGGGTGATCTTCAAGGACATGAAGATACTACTATGGACTAAAGGTAGCCACTTAAGTACAACAAAACCCATTGGAACTCGCAGTGGAGGACCGTACATCATGTCAGGACAGTCAGTTCAGGAATTGGCTCGTGATGCAACTAGCTCCAGCGAATTGTGGCACAGAAGACTTGGACATCTTCATTACAAAGCTCTTCCAGATCTACAAAACATGTTATGTGGCATGCCCTCTATTTCTCTTAGTAAAAATGAAATTTGTAAGGGATGCATGTTAGGTAAAAATATAAAGAAAGCATTTCCTAGTAGTGACAATAGAGCTCAAGGCATCTTAGATCTGGTTCACTCTGATGTATGTGGTCCCATGTCATCTCCCTCACTCAGTGGTTGTTTACATTATGTCATTTTTATTGATGATTACTCAAGAAAATGTTGGATATATTTTCTTAAAGCTAAAAGTGACACATTTGATAAATTCAAAGAGTATAAAGACTTTATTGAAAAGCAAACAGGGAAACACATCAGAATCCTTAGAACAAACAATCGAGGAGAGTTTGAATCTCTTTAGTTTGAGTATTTTTGCAAGTCAACAGGAATCAAGAGACAGTTGACCATGCCATATAACCCTCAGCAAAATGGTGTTGTTGAGAGGAAAAAAAAGAATATTTGTGAGGCAACGAAAGCAATGATATTTGACCAGGATCTGCCAAATTCTTTATGGGCAGAAGCTACCTCCACTACTGTGTATGTTTAGAACAGGTGTCCACATGTTATCTTGAAGGAAAAGACTCATGAAGAGGTATTCTCAGGGATCAAACCTGAAGTAGGGCATCTAAGGATATTTAGATGTCCTGTGTATATTCATGTCCCTAAGGAAAAGAGGACAAAGATGGAACCCTAAGTCAAGAAAGGGGTTTTTGTGGGGTACAATGAGAACTCCAAGGCTTAAAGGATTTATTTACCAGGTTAGAGGAAAATAGAGGTAAGTAGAGATGTGACTTTCCATGAGGAAGCTGGATTTAAGAAATCCAGAGAGCTTCAGTAGGATTCAGAAGCAATTCAACCAGCTTCACCCTCTTCTGAAAATGAAGAGTCAGATGATCAAAGGGAGGAACCTCATGAAGGGCCAAGTAATGAGCCCCTAGAACCCATTGAAGTGTTAGAAAGAACTCTTGAAGAACCTTCAG
Organism: Picea sitchensis; assembly: GCA_010110895.2. Lineage (NCBI taxonomy): Eukaryota > Viridiplantae > Streptophyta > Pinopsida > Pinales > Pinaceae > Picea > Picea sitchensis. The sequence continues at coordinate 52,378 of SNQJ01S0036496.1, forward strand.
CCAAAAGGAAGCCAGGGTGACTTAAAGAAATAGTGCGAGAAGCAGAAAGGATAGCTGCTCCCAAAGGAACCTTCGGGGAAAGGAAGAGGCCTCATAGGTTTGGAGGCTATGTTGCACTGATGAGCAACATTAGTGATGATGAACCTTCTTCATTTGAAGAATCAAATAAATGACAAGTATGGAAGGATTCCATTCTTGAGGAATACAGGTCTATTATAAAGAACAATGTTTGGGACATTATGCCAAGGCCAAAAGACAAATCAGTGGTTTCTTCCAAATGGATCTATAAGATCAAACATGCAACTGATGGAAGTGTGGAAAAGTTCAAAGCAAGATTTGTAGCCGGAGGCTTCACTCAGAAAGAAGGAATCGACTACAAAGACACTTTTTCCCCTGTAGCCAGGTATCCCTCCATTCGAACTATTATTTCTTTAGCTTCTGTACTTGGTTGGAAGCTACATCAGATGAATGTAAAAACAACATTCTTGAATGGAAAGATTGAACAGGAGGTCTTTGTGGAAAAACCAGATGGTTTTATATTGCATAACAAAGGCACTCATGTATGCAAGCTATGGAAGGCCTTGTATTGTATTAAGCAGGCTCCCGGAGTTTGGTATGACAAGATTGATGGATTTCTTAAAAGCCTGGGATTTTAGAAAAGTGATGTTGATGCAAATATGTACTTCAAGGTAAGAGGTAACCAACCTGTTATACTAATCCTATATGTTGATGATCTCTTTCTAACATGAGATGAAGGGCTAATATCCTGGTGTAAGAGGGAGCTAACCTTAGAATTCATGATGAAAGACTTAGGCTTGATGCATTACTTCTTAGGATTGAAAGTGTGGCAAAGACAAGGCGAGATATTTCTGGCACAAGGAAAATACACAATGGATGTACTAAAGAGGTTTGGTATGATGCATTGCAAATCCATGTCTACTCCGATGGTTACCAACCTGAGGAAGCTGCATGATTTTGATACAGGTTCGGATTTGGTGGATCCCACCATGTATAGGCAGCTAATTGGATCATTGATGTACATGATCCACACTAGGCCAGATATATGCTATGCAGTGATTGAAATGATTCAGTTCATGACTGAATCGAGACAGAGACACTGGGTGGCAGCAAAGCACATCTTGAGATGTCTCAGAGGGACCATTACTTATGGTTTGAGATATACATCCAGTGGTGGTTTATTTATGCATGGGTATGTAGATGTTGATTGGGCATGAGGCCCAGTGGATCAGAAGATTACTTTCGGATACTGCTTCAGTTTAGGATCCGCTATGATCTCTTGGTCAAGCTAGAAGCAGGGATCCATTGCATAGAGTACAACAGAGGCTAAGTACATTGTAGCAAGTGATGCTAGAAAGGAAGCAGTATGGCTTAGAAAATTGGTTTCTAGGTTGTTTGGTGACAAGCTCGAGACAAAGGTGGTTCACTATGATAATCAAAGTTGCATAAAATTGACAGAGAACCTGGTATTTCACGACAGGTCAAAACATATTGACATGAGGTACCACTACATCCGAGACTTGGTCTAGAGAAAAACTGTAAAGTTACATTACATAGCCACGAGCGAGCAGGCAGCTGATATCCTAACCAAGCCTCTGACCTCGAGACAGTTTGTGCAACTAAGAGACAAGCTTGGTGTGGCTGAGAATGACTCCCTCGCTGAGAGGGAGTGTTAATTTTGGCAGCATCGATACTCATTCTCCAATGAGAGGCCATATGGGCCACCCTGAGGCTAGCCAAGGAGATTTGGAGAATCAACTAGTCTTGTGAGGTATTGACAAAATCCAGGGGGAAAGTACAACCTCTATGAGTCAAACCAAAAGTCTGGATGAACGAGATGCTATGTCACTGAGCAAGTATATGTGTGCTACTTGGTGTGGTAGTGTACCACTGGATTGTAGTTGTGTACTACTATGGATAGGCATAGTTGTGCTCTATTGAATGATATTGCTCCAATTACCTTGAAGACTATCAATAGTGTTGGAAATGATTATCATCTAGATGGATGATCAATGGACAGAGATTTCCCAGACGGAAAATGGTCCAGAAAATTTATTCTTCTAGGACTTATGTCCAGATTAGAAGAATCGTTCTTGTGTCACTCTATGGAGTGAGTGACTTATCCAACATCGTGTTTGATTACTCAGATGGAGTATGGTTTCGAGAGATGATGCAGTTGATGACATTGATAGTGATGATGGTGCTCATGATC
>SNQJ01S0036497.1:4952-25457 GCA_010110895.2 Picea sitchensis
CAATTAATGATAAGTTCATGTAACGTCAGACACAAATTAGAAAGAAACAAGCCAAGCGTGTCATATTAATGAGAATAACGACAGCAGTGCTTACAATCGTAGATGTGAATGTGACAGCTTCATCAAGTCCCCTTCGTCTAACCCTTGCTCGAAAGATCCACAACCTGGTTGATAGTAGCTTCACTGATCACTTCTCCTTTGGCTGACTGTGTGTTTCCTATGAGATCATAGGTTTCATGCTAGCAATTCTTCCCCCTTTCCACCATCATAGAGCTTGTTCATATAGATTGGGAGGAGCTTAACCTCTTGAGTTATGTTTAGAACAAGTTGGGAACCTCCTCCTTAGATCAGGGATCTCTTGATGAAACCAATAATTCGAGTACAACTGCCTCCTAATCTTGAAAGATCGTTTCCTTATTCTCCTCACCGGGCTAACAACTGACCCAGATTAGGGAGCGCTCCTTCAAAAGGGGCATCAGAGCGCTAGAACGCTCCCATAGAGGCTTAAGCGGAGAGCCAACGCTTCAAAAGAGGGTGGCGCTCCTGCAGAGGGGTAAGGAAGCATTATAACGCTCCCTGAGGCCTTATAGGGGAGCGTCAGCGCTCCTAAGGCTGTTTCAGGGGAGCGTTCACCCTCAAAAATCTTGACTGGAAGCTCTTTTCAGGTGTTAAGAGATTTTTGACTCCAGTGAACCAGTTCTCCTTCTTCAAACCAAGTATATAAGATGTTTCAAGTGCCTCCTTAGTGTCGTCATCATGGCAGTATGATTCAACAACATTTGCGACACTTGTAACCAACTTGAGACACTTGCGAAAGTTGTAAGAAAGTTGTGACACTTACGACAATTGAGAGGAATATGTGACACTTATCCAGTTGAGTAATTTTGATGTGTAACACATATAAGACATTGCTCAAATGAACATTGTTACCTGTTTTCAACTTGACGGAGGCTTGTCCAAATCCTTCGACTGGGTAAGTGATTTTGTCTCCAAGCTCTACCTTGTATGATGTATTCTTCTCATTTAGATTTGAGAGTCTAGCTTGATCTCTCGTCATATTCCTAGAAGCTCCACTATCAATTATCCACATGTCATCTTCAATCGTTCTTGTGAGAATGAATAGTGTAAATGACTAGTCTTTTCACCCATGACTTTGGTTGACTGGTGAATGGTCATGCCTTGATCCAAAACTTCAAATTTGACATTTCTTTCTTATCATATTGCCAAGAGGTGCATTGGACTAGGGCTCACTTGAATACCTTCTCCTTGAGCGAGATGCTCCATCACAAGGTGTTGGATCTGGGTTTTAGGGTTTCTGCAACTACACATGCTAGTAACCCTAGCGACAATGTCTTGGAAGTTGCTCCTGCTAGTAAACCCTAGCGGTAGTTCTTCAGTGAGCTCAGTATCCTAATGGATATGCTTCCTTCCAACGGTTAGACTGAATGAAGGAGGTGTGGGCCCATAACCTGTTAGAATGTGCTCGTTTTACCATTGACAATATCACTATTGTCACTGAACCATAGGCCGAAGCCACCCTCCAAGAACCTTGACCTTGACAGAGAGAAGAATCCTGGTAGAAATCCAATATCCAAGCAAGGCTAATGCACCAAGCAATAAGTAACCAAAGTTGATCAGAGAGTCCAACCCAAAATATAGAAGCAATAGGCTTCAGAACTGGCGGCAACAACTTCTCTAGAACTTGCGCACAAGACTGCCACACGGCACTGCGCACAAGTGCCTATCTGCAATTCTGAGAAGTGTGTCAAATGAAATATTGGCACCCTATATTTATAGTAATCCTAGTAGACTGCCTGGGAGGACTTCTCATTCTGGGTATTAATTAATTCATATTAATTATCTCTCTCATCTGACATCTCTTCTAGGGTTATGTTCACTTATTTTCTTTCTTACAGAATATTCTAATATTGTCAAAGGTCACAATGGAGGTTCATACCTCCCGAAGCTACCATAATATCAACAGTTGGTCCTTAAAGTTGCACTTGAATGTGAGATGGCAAGCTAGGGCATCATCAAGTTATTGCAATGGTTTTATGGGTAAATTTTGCATTTAGGTTTTGAACTAGTTGAAGGTTGGGCTAAGGATAATGTGAAAAATCGATCTTAAACATGCAAGAGAAAAAACATATCTCAATGGCTTAGTAAATGGTTGTCAATATAATGGATCAGATGGCAAGAGCAATATAAAGGGGAAATATGTAAGCTTTCAATTTGTCCACTCACACATGAAACTGTTGATCCTAAATATCATTCAAGACACAAGAGAAAAAAACTTGAAAGAAAATATGATTATGAACAAACAGTCAGTAAATTTTTCACTGGCTTACTTATAAACAAGATACATCATATACATTGCAGAAGATTAACATGCATTCAAGTAGAGAAAAGATAGAAAAATAGACAAGAATTAGAAATCTAACCATCAAATTTCCTTTAACATTTAGTACCAATTGAAATATATGGTTGTGTTTGCAATAGAGTGTTCTTCAAAACTGGATAATGGTTCCCAACCCATCCCCTTACATAACTTCTCCTTCTACCCTGTTTATATAGAAAGAATACGTATTCATCAAGATCCAAGAAAAAGGATCTGAAAACCTCATCATCTATATTTAGTATCTTGTTTAAAATAATCAAGGAGGATATCATATGTGATCTCCAGGTTGAATTGATGAGGTGTCTTATCAACTGTTGTCCATGAGATTTTTTAGGAAAATAAATCTGGCAAATTTCTGAAAAATAGGGTATAAATTTCTCTTCGTATATCCCAAAATTCTGATATAATTGTAAAAACAGAGAGAGGTTTTTGATAAGGGGGCCATTCCCAACAAAAACCTCTTTTGGTTTCAAAAAATTCATCTCCATCTGCTTTGAAACCTCGCCAAAAATTGGTCACTAAAATAGGAAATAATTTATTGTGAAATATCTGAAAAATAGGCCTCAAAGATATATTTTAACCTCTTAAAATGTGATAGATGTGTAAAAACCGACAGAGGTTTTTGTGAAGGGGCTCGTTCCCAAAAAAAAACCTCTTTTGGTTTCAAATAATTCATCTCCATTGTTTCATAAAATACTCTTGAAGATAAATACCTAACACGGAAAAAACAGAGTATTGTCTGTATTGATTTATGCCCTTCTTATTTTGATCTTTTCTTTGTATGAAGAAATAGTAGGTGACTGTCATTTTTCATCCCCTGCACTTTTTGTTGTGTTATCATCTATAACAATTACATATTCCTTCTTAATAGAAGGATTAAAGAGGGATTTGGAGTTCAACCTGAATTTATTTGTTACCCTAGTCTTAGACTTGCTAGGACAATTCACCACAGTTGAAGTTGATAGGTACAATGCCATCTAGTCTTTTGTGGCATGATAGCTTTGGCCATATTAATTATGGAAGTCTTTGTTTGTTGAGAAAGAATGTTGTTTCTGATTTTCCTATTATTCCTAGGAAATTGAAGTAATGTGATGCTTGTATCCTTGGAAAACACAACAAACAACCCTTTCATGATTCTACTTCCAAAGCATGTAGAAAACTTGAATTTATTCATTCTAATTTGTACGTCCCTATGTCTGTTCCTTCTGCAAATGGAAACAAATATATCATGACGTTTATTGATGATTACACTAGAATGTGTTGGGTGTACTCATTGAAAGATAAATCATAAGCTTTTGAAACTTTTAAACATTTTCATGTATGGATTCAAAATGAAGCTCGGTCTTGTATTGTCTATCTTTGCACTGATAATGGAAGAGAATATACATCTAATGAATTTGAAATCTACCTTCTCCAAAATGGGATCAAACATCAAACCACAGTTCCATACAATCCCCAACAGAACCATGTGGTTGAATGAATGAACATGACACTCCTAAATATGGTTCATTCCATGATGTTTTTCAAGAATGTTAAATTGGTGTTTTGGGATGATGTGGTTCTATATGCAGTTTATGTCAAAAATAGGTGTCCATCTCATGCTCCTAAAAAAAAGAGTCCATATTAAATGCTGTATGGCCATCAGTGAGACATCTCAGGGTCTTTGGTTCCATCTGTTATGCCTTGATTCCTAAGGAGCAAAGAAGAAATCTTGATGCAAGGAGTAGGAAGTGCATCTTCTTGGGGTACTCAAATTCCACCAAGGCATATCATCTTTACGATGAAACAAACAATAAATTCATCCTTTCCAAAGATGTAATATTTCTTGAATACTCTAAGAAAGACGAAATTGTTGAGAGGCAGCTTGATCATCTGGAAAAAATCACTCATGTAAAGACATATCATGAATTTGAAGATGAGATTCCACATATTGAAGGGGGGATCCCTATCTTAGGTCAATCTCTAGAATCTACTTTTGAACCACCATCTTCCCTCATGAAGAAGGTATTTCTACTTAATCATAACCTAAAGATCATTTGGGTGATGTGATCGAGAGGATTGAAAAGATTAGGCTTGATGAGAACTCAACACCATCTCAATTAGCTGAGAAACCTGGACCATCTCATAAAGGTCCACAAAAATGGCTCACAAAAACACTTGAAATTTTTCATCCCGATGATGTCGGAAAGACAGGAACTATAATGTCATCTAGACAAGATGGAGGTAATGTAGATAATTCAAATCCAGGTGATGTAGATGGCATGGATGTTTCATAGGATTTTGATTTGAATTTATCTACTAACATTGAACCAACTTCCTGTAAAGAAGTTGCTTCTCATTATGAATGGAACGAAGCCATGTAGAAGGAATATGATTCTCTCAGYAATAATGGGACATGGAAGTTGGTGTATCCTCCTTTTGGAACCAAACCAATCAGATACAAGTGGGTATTCAAGAACTAGTACAGATCAAATGGCTCACTTGACAAGCACAAAGAAAGGCTCATGGAAAAATAGTTTTCACAGAAAGAAGGTGTTGATTATGAGGAGACTTTTTCCCCCACAACAAAATGGGATACCATCCGTACTCTTTTTTCCATGGAAGCACAAAATGGATGGAAAATTCATCAAATGGATGTGAAGATTGTTTTCTTGAATGAAGACTTGAAAGAGAATGTGTTCATTTCTCAACCATAAGGCTTTGTTGTGAAGGGACAAGAACATAAGGTATGCAAGCTCATCAAATCCTTATATGGCTTGAAACAAGCACCGTGAGCATGGTATGAAAAGTTAACTAAGCATCTTCTGAAATTAAATTTCAAGCATTTCAATCTTGACAATGCAACTTTGTTTGTCAAGAAAGTTGTAAAAATAGTTTTATATATTGTAGTATATGTAGATGATCTATTGATAACAAGGAACAATGAGTGCTACATTGCATCCATAAAGAAATATTTGAAGAAAGGCTTCGAGATGACAGACTTGGGACATCTTCATTACTATTTGGTCATTGAAGTGATTCAAAATCCCAGGTACATATTCATATCCTAGAAGAAATACATTGGAGAACTGTTGAACAAGTTTGGCATGGCTGAGTGCAATCCCATTTCTACTCCAATGGAACAAAATTTGAAACTCACATCAAAAGAAGGGAATGAATTTGAGGATGCAACCAAGTATATACAACTCGTGGGAAGTTTTATCTATCTTACTACCACTAGAGTAGGCATTTCATTTGTTGTTGGGATTCTTTCCAAGTTCGTGCAAAATCCTTGTGAAGGACATTGGTCTGTTGCATAAAGAGTTCTAAAATACTTGAAAGGAACTCAAGATTTTGGACTCAAGTACTCTAAGGTAGATGAATTCATCCTAATCATATATTTTGATTCAGACTTTGTTTGGGATAAGGAAACTGGAGTATCAACTTCAATCTATTTCATGAGTCTTGGATCAACAACTGTCTCCTAGAGATCACGAAAACAATTAGTTCCAGCAGATTCCACAACATAGGCAGAATATGTGGCAGTTGCAGAAGTGATGAAGGAGATTGTGTGGATCAGGAAAATACTTGAAGATTTGCAGGAGAAACAAGTGAATTCTACTCCTCTTCTAGTTGACAATACTTATGCAATCAAGTTGGCCAAGAATCCCATATTCCATGATTGAACTAAGCACATCAACACAAAGTATCACCTAATTCGATATCATGTAGAGGCAAATACTATTCACTTGAGACATTGTTCCACAAATGAGAAAATTATAGACATCTTCACCAAAGTGCTTGGAAGAGAAAATTTTCAAAATTTTAGAATGATGCTTGGACTCACACACACCCCTTCGAATTAAGGGGGGGAATGTTAGAAAAATAATCTTTGGGATTGTGTTACTATAATAATATTGTAAATATGAAGAGTCATAGGTTATAGGAAGCGTCTTTAGTTATGGAATACCATCAGCCACATTCTTTGTACTTATTCTCCATTCATCTTAATGCAATACACATGGAGTGTGGAGTTACTTTTCTTCCATCCTTGGCCTAATAGAATGGCCTATGCCTGCCAATGTGACAGAGGTCAAGAGTTTCATGGGAGAAACTCAGTATTTTAGGAAATTCATTGTAAACTTCTCCATAGTAGAAACACCATTGCATGCCATAACTTCCAAAGGAAAGAGCTTTCATTGGGGTAAGACAGAACAAAGAGCAGTTGAAGACTTGAAGAATGAAATCAACGATGCTCCAATGTTAGCCATGCCAAATTTGCAATGACCTTTTGAGCTAGAGACTGATGTTGGTAGACCATTGTGGTAGACCGCTTCAACAAAATATGTGTGCTCATTCCCTGTAAGAAGACAATATTTGGACGAGAAGCAGTTCAACTATTTTTCAGCCATATCTGGGTGCATTTTGGATTTCCAACCTCCATCATATATGATAAGGACAACAAGTTCTTGAGCGGATTTTGGATAGCGCTTTGGGAGAGAATGGATACCAAGTTGAAGTACTCCACTTCCTTCCATCGTCATATTGATGGGAAAACTGAGGTAGTAAACAAGACACTAGTGAAATTGTTGAGAGGTTACAATAATAGACATCCAAAGACTTGGGATGAGTAGATAGTCTACATTCAACACTCTTACAATAGAGCACATCATTATTCCACCAATAAGTCTCCTTTTGAGACTTGTTTTGGAAGAAACGAGACTACAAGGAGAAGAACAGAAGGCAAGCACATTCATGGATAAGATTAGGCATATACATCTAAGGGTTCAGGAGCAGCTCAAGAAGAGATAATAGTTGTACAAAGACATGCATGATCAACAAGGGAGGATCATAAATTCCATGTTGGAGACAAGGTGTGGCTCTATCTATATAAGGAATGACTGCAAGCAGCAATAAAGAAACCTAAGCCCCTTATATATGGGCCATTTGAGATCATTAAGCAACTAATGAATGAGAATGTCTTTAGGTTGAAACTTCCACCTTATATGCAGATCATATCAATGGTGAACGTGGAAAATTTGAGTTTGTTTGAACCCTCCATGTTGGATGAGGAGGAAGAGCATCAAGTTCTTCCCACTATTGAATACCTTGCTTCTCATGGACTTGAGGAGTTGAAGGAAGACATAGTTTTGCAGCACAAGGAGGGTATGAATTGTAGAGGACAAAAAGAAATGTGCCAGTCTCAAAAGACAAATTGCAAGGAAAGCGAAGTGGTGTCATCAAATTTTACACATCGTGGGTCATCAAATTTTCCCTTCAAACTTTATCCTCAATTGTTGGTTGCTAAATTCGACTTTCCCAAGTTTCCCCTTCATGATTGGTCGTCGAATTTTCCTTTCAACTATTTATTTGAACCTTGGATCGACCCATTTCCAACGGGGTTCTTTCTTAGTCGACTTCCACTTCTTCATTTGACTGGCAATCCTTCCTAGTCGACCTAATCTGCCCACCTTTCGATTGGAGTCTCTTTTCGTCGGTTTGGATTTCTTGATCGACCCGACTTTTGTCTTCTCCGACTTGGTCTACTAGACTTTGGGTCGACTCAAATTTGGTCCGTTGCCCTTTCACTCACTTGAATAGACTTGCATTTTCTGACTCCTTTTTTGACCCAACTTGCATGTGCTTGACTCGGTCTTCGACGTGACTCCCTCTTTATTTAGTCGACTTGACTTGGTTGGTCGAGTATATACAATTATCTAAAAGAGAGCAAGAATTTCAGTTGTTGAAAGAGTCATGTGTTGGTGAGACAGATAGGCTATATGATTTTTGTTTACGAATCAAGTACCAAACTATATTTAACTCCCTTGAAGCAAGGAAGACGAGGTTCACTTTGATTTTCTAGGTCACATAACAAACTCCTTGAATTCTACCTCAACCTACACACTGATCGACTACACTAGTCATCCTGACTAACTAGTTAAATGCTAAGTATACCACTTAGTTGATCGTCGAGTCAACTGTCAGATAGTTTCCTCCAAAAGATTTAGAGATATGATGAACTTGTATAACTAGCTATTCCAACAAAAGAAGCAAGCAAAAGGGCAATAAACTCTCAATGATGGAAGGATGTGAAGGTGGTTCTCTATCTTTCCAATGAAATTTCCATAACATAACCTTGTTATTTTTCATCTTGTTGTAAAATGCAACCCCATGGTTTCTTTATATAAATGAACAATGGAACTCCAATCTAGAACTAGCTTCCATATGAGTTATTCTCCTTCATTAATGAGAGTTTGTAATCTTGGTGGAAATTATGAAAGGATAAGTGGTTGGTATTAATGGAGATAGGGTTCAAAACATAGCCACATGTACCCACTATGTTGACTAAACAAGCACATGCATTTATGGGTAGTGGACTAGCCATTTTGGGGGTTTAAAGGGGTCACAATGTTTTCAAAGGTTTTACTCCACAAGTTGTATAGGAAATAAATAATATACTATGTCGCCCTATCAATGATCAATTAAGGGTTTGACCAGGCAAAGTAAGGTACAAAAAAGGCCATATGGAAATATGTGGAGTGCATTATCCTTGTTCCGCAAGGTAAAGTTTCTTCTTGATATACTCATTCTTTCAAAATTCTAATTATCTGGGTCATCTTAAAATGGACCAAAACCCCTCAATGCAAAATTCCTAAATCAAAATTCCTATCAATTAAGATTAAAATTCCTATAAATTTAGATAAAAATTTTATTAAATTTGAAAACTAAAATCATGAAAAAAAAATTAAAATTATCCACTACTTAAACAAACCATACAACAAATTACATTATTTTCAATTTTTTAAAACATTTTTAATTAAAAATCATTTTTCCTCCTTATATCTAGTATAAGCAACATTACATTTCATTTTTTTCATGATTCTATTTACTCCATAAATTTTTGCGTACACAAATCATTCTACGACATTTCCCAAATTGCATTTCAAAATAAATTCTAAATAATTCAAAACAAATTAAATTCATATAAATCTAAGTGGGTCTATTTATCTTTCGCACATGTAAGTGGGTCCATTACATGATAACTATGAATATGAATATATATGCGTGCGTGGGTGTTCAGACCCTTTTTATTTTTATGTACATATATTATTTTATAAAGAAATTATTAAGGATTATGTAATAAATCAATTATTGATTCATGTTTAGTGTATTTTGTTGATATTTACATTTTCTTTTAATATATAAATATATATTTTTATATCAGAGAAATATTAAACACCATATAATAAATCAATTGTTTATTAAAAGCTTATTACTTCCTTTACAATAAACCTCATTTTCTCATTTTCACTTATGTTGAGTGCTACCAATTTTTTTTGAAAACAAAATAGTGAATAGAGTTAACATCATGAAATAATAGTTTTATCTTATATAAATGTTGGCAGAGTTATTTCAACCTCGTAACCTTACTCAATTACTCATTACCCCTTTCCCTTCAGCACAGAAAGAAAAAGAAAAAAAAAATTGATCTTCCTTGGCTAGATTCATTTTAATGTTTAGTTGGGTAAATATGTTTATTTTGGGGTTTTGCTCTATTTTAAACCAATTTAAATATTTAAAAAATTTATCAAAATTTGAAATTGGTTTGAAATTTAAAATAAAAAAATAATTCGAAAAAAAAAATTACTCCAAATTAACCCACTCCAACAACTCCAACAAAGAATATTGGTTGTGTCAGCCATACAACAAATCTTTATAACGGTTATAACAGAGTAAATTCGGCAACAATTTAACTAATATTGTATATATTAAGATATAGTATATAAAAAATCACTTCATATTCAATGGTTTATATCCCTATCCGATAGTATTAACACTGCTACCTAGTACATAACATTAATAACACTACTACTTAGTGCATGCTACTGAGTACATAACATTAATAACACTGCTACTTAGTACATAATATTTATTGCTGATAAAATTTGGTCCCCAGTGATCTTTGTTTATCTTTAAAGTTTGTAGAGTATGTCAGTGTAAGTATCATTCGTTTCGTAGAGGGATCTCTCGAGTAGAGGTGAATATAGGTTGGGAATTTCAAATTAAATTTGACAAGTTGTCAAAGTAAAAATTTGATGATAGTGATTTGTTTTTAAATGTTTGTGATTTTAAATTTGTATTATCTTTCATTTCAAAAAAGTTATATATTATGTTTCAAATTACATTAGTATTAATAGATTAAATACATTAGCAAGATTTAAGCCGGGGGACATTAGTATTAATATTGTTTTGGTGTTTTCTAGTTAGTTAATGATTATTATAAATGGGTATATAGTGATTACAAAATTGAGATCTATGTTTTTTTTTTTTCTTACATTTTATTAGTTTTTATTTTAAATTGAATTTAAAATATATAAAATTTTATATTTAAATGATTGACATTATATATTTTATATGTTTTGAGATTTTTGAGAATATTAGATCTATTTATTTATTTAAACAATGTAAAAATAAAATATTTAAACTACTTCCAAATATTTATTATTTATCTTTGAAAATAGTTTATGATATTTTTACTGATAATTTACATTCCTTGAAAGTTATCTGTAACATAAAAGAAATTGGGTTCCATGACCATAGAAAATTGCAGTAATTTACATTCCTTGAAAGTTGTCTGTAACATAAAAGAAATTGGGTTCCATGACCAGAGAAAATTGCAGTAATTTACATTCCTTGAAAGTTGTCTGTAACATAAAAGAAATTGGGTTCCATGACCAGAGAAAAATGCAGTAAACCAAGTTGGTGCTGAAAACCCAAATGAAAGACCTGTATAAACCGAAATCCAAACCAAAAAAGGGATATGCTTAAAATTGGTCTGAAGGTGAAAAATATGACGGATGGCAGTCTACCGGAATCGGGTTTAAGGAGGCCCTGGCCATGGCTTCTTTAGCAGAGATGTTAAAGATGAGAGTACAGAAACACAAACATCCCCGCAAAAGAAAAGCACGCACCTAACAGACAGATTATGCCGAAAACAGAGCCTTATCTGCACGACCCCATTGTCTGTGGGGGAGGACTATTTCAGAAAATGCAGGATTTTAATTAATTCAATTCAAATCCCCAATGAGCTGACACTATTTCCTGTAAGTACTTACTATAATTTATAACAGGTACCCTATGCAATTAAATTTATAACAGGTACTATGCAATTAAATTTATAACAGGTACTCTATGCAATTCAAAAATTTGATGCCAATCACTGGACGTCTGAACGTTTACCTGTCAAATCAAAAATTTGATGCCAATCACTGGACGTCTGAATTTTGTGTATACTTTTCAAATATGGTTTTGGAGAGGATAAACGTCCTACAAGCCGTCAAATGCCAAGCTTGGGTGAATATAGGTTAGGCAAAAGGGCCATTAAGACAAAGTGTGGGGATTGATATTAATTTTCCAGGTATGTGTGGTATGTGTGGAGTGTAGATATGGTGGATTGATTGAGATGGTTAATAATAAGCAGTCTGTTACACAGCATTCAATGTTATGGTATGTGTGGAGTGTAGATATGGTCGATTGATTGAGATGGTTAATAATAAGCAGTTTGTTACACAGCATTCAATGTTATGGTGAAGTGGTATATACATTATAAGATCATTTTGATATATACATCAAGATATATTCAATGATATATATCACCTGCAACAATATTAAATGCTACATAGCAGGTTGTATATTGTTAGTTTACTGAAACAAGCAAATAACTAATTACAAAATAATTTAGTTATCAAATAAAGCTAATCTTCTATCGATCTTTTATTAAAGAGATATGGTCGATAGAGGACTGTGTCAAAAATAAGCAACTTGTTACACAGCATTTAATGTTAGGATGAGATGGTATATACACTATCTGATCATTTTGATATATACATCAGGATATATCCAATAATATATATACCACCTTGGACAATATTGAATGCTATATCCAATAATATATATACCACCTGGGACAATATTGAATGCTACATAGTAAGCTAGAATACAAGTAAATAGCTAATTACAAAATAATTTAACTATCAAATAAGACCAACAATTCCATCTATATTTCATTAAACAGCTTGGAAATATGTAACACGTTTAACAAATTGATTATAAACATCAAAGTTGATTGTAACATTGATCTGAAATTCCAATCCTTCCTGGGTGACAGCCAAAGAAAGCAAGTCAGACTTCAAGAAAAGGCTGTCAAATTTATCAAATAACGGAGTTCCTGTGGGATGCAGAAATACGTATCACTGAGACAGTGAGACTTCAATAAAAGGCTGTCAAATTTATTAATTAACGGAGTCCCTGCAGCATGCAGAAATACATATAACTGTAACCTAAAAGTGAAACGAATACCTGCAATCATCTGCACTGAATTCCAGCTTCTTCCAAGACCGAGGAAGGCCAGCTTTGAGCTGTATATCCAGATTGGCTCTCACATGTGGTGAGTCAGATGATTTCAAGGACTCAGTGAGTCAGATCGATTGGGATGTAACTGCGTGTTGCTTATTTTTCAGTAAATAGGATGGCCCCAGTGGGCAGTACTTTTAGTTTCCTACTACTGGTTGCAAGTGTCAAAGTTGTTTTACTTTTTAAGCTTTTGTTTTTTCAAGGTCTTAAAATTTATAACAGTTATTTTTAGTTAATAGTATTTTTATACTGATATAATTGTTAAAAAGTTTAATAAAAAGGTATATATATTTTATCTTTGTAGATTTGAATTTAAAGAAAAAAACACATCTTTTTAATCATTAAACCTACTTAAATAGTATATTTATAAAAAAAACTTAAAACCAAAATTATCTAAATCTTATTATTGTGAAACTTTATTCCAATCTATTATTTTACATATTACATTTTTGATATCTTTCAACATTTTAATTAACTATTAATCATAAAAAAATCTCATAATTTTTCTTTTTTTAGTTTGCATCATGAATTTTTGTTTTCAGAATATCGTTTTCACACCAACCCACCTTTCACCTAATTTAACTTTCACAAAACAATATTGTTTTCACACCAACCCACCTTTCACCTTATTTGCCTTTCACAAAATGGTTTTCACACCAACGCAGGGAAGCAAAACCAATATTATTTTACTATTAAATGATTATTGGCAAAAATCCTAAGCAACATGTACCAAGTGAAACAACGCAACCAACCTAGTTGAAAGCCTTGTCCAACTTCTTAGAATTAAGATTCCAATTGAACAATGCTATTTCAACCTTTTCAGTATTTGTTACATTTGATATAAGCTCACAAGATTGTTGGTTCCAACTAAACTATGTTTAGTACTATTGTATCTCTCATGGTTATAAGCTCACAATATTGTTGGTTCCAACTAAACTATGTTTAGTACTATTGTATCTCTCATGATTATAAGCTCACAAGATTGTTGGTTCCAACTAAATTATGTTTAGTTGTATTTCTCATGGTTATATATTACCCTAGGTTATTAGCTATTGCTACTTGAAATTGAAAATGCTATCATCAATATTGTTGGCTATATATTATCATAGGTTATGAGGTATTGCTACTTGAAAATGCTTATATTACTTTAGGTTATGAGGTATTGCTACTTGAAAATGTTAGCATCAATATTGTTGGCTATATATTATCATAGGTTATGAGGTATTGCTATTGAAAATGTTAGCATCAATATTGTTGGCTATATATTATCATAGGTTATGAGGTATTGCTATTGAAAATGTTAGCATCAATATTGTTTGGTAAATTAAACTTCTTCTCAATGAATTTTTGTAGATTTACAAAATTTAGCTGTAATGTTAAATGTATCAACATGTTAATAGAAGTTTTGGCTTTTCTATAGAGATTTTTAACTTTGTTTAGTCATAATCATTGTTTCTATATTACTAAGTTTTATCCTTCTACGACCAAGAGCTCAAGATTTATCGTTCATTTATAGAAAAGGAATATAGATTCATTTTCCAACCCATGATTTCATTTTGCAGTGGTAAGCAATTCTCAATTTATTTTTCAATGATTGTTTTTTTTGTTTTGTTAGTGTGTATGTTACCTATGGGAGTAGCATGTGGTCTAAGAAACTGCAACCTAGGGGCACCTAAGCCGTCAAATCACCTGGGGATCGCAACCAGTCTAGGCCAAACCAACCCTTTACATGGCTAGAATTTTTTGGGTGTCTCCTCCCAACTATTGGGAGTTTAGAACCTTGGTAGCCTTATAGAATGAAACCCTCAAAATCCAATTGCGCTAGAGGGATTTGACATATATCAATGATTGTTATCTCCATCTAACACATGAATTTTTAATCCTTCTCTTAGTGCAATTGTTTTTAAACTTTTGGTTGTGTTATGATTATTGTTTGTTTTTAGTAAATCTTGCATTTTTGAATTAGTATATTTTTAAACTCACTTAGTGAATCCAATCCCCATATATGAAAATGATTTTAGGAAAAAATCTACACCACATTCCCTAAGTTGAAGTTGGAATTTCTAAAATACAAGCATTGAAGTGAACACAACAAATGAAAACAAGACAAACTTGAGAGAGAAGGAAAAGAAGTGATTCCACAATTTTGCTCAATAAAACCCCAACCTGCAATGCACATGCATATTATTCTAATTTTCATGTTTCGAGTCTTACATTATTGCTCCATGAAACCCCAACATCTGATGCTCGAACATATCATTTCAATTTAGAAGTTTGGAGTTCCAAGTTTCCAACCTGCAAATTAGCCACTGCAAGCCACCATTTTCCACAACAAACATGTCTCTACTTTCTTTACTATAATAATAATAATAATAATAATCTAATTTTAAAATCACTACCAAGCGAGACACCAAATTGGTGTATGAGACCCCTTGTTTGTGGGACAAGGGACCCCCTCCATGCAGCGATTTGATTGCTAAAGTCTACAGAGGTATACATACCCTACCCCCCTTTGGATTTGAACGTGTGACCTCTTAGGAGGAAACTATGTGAGAACCAATTTATACCTTGTCATCATTACATGCAATTTATGCCATATTTTTGTAAAAATATTCAAATTTCTAGGGAGTTTATATAGTTTCTATAAAATTTTGGCAAATTTTAAGAGTAAAATACTTTTATACTATTGAATTTGGGCTAATTATTATATATAAAAAAGGAAAATGGTGAATCTTTTTTTGGAAAAAAATCTTGAAAATTTAACCGATTGGTAAAATTTAGCCCCAAAATTTTTTCCTACTTATCTAGTCATGTGTCCTAATCAATGTCAATGAGTTTACATTGGGTACCTGATATGACCCCAATGGGGGAATATATGGGGTTAAATGTATATGATATGGGCCCAAGGGGGGGCATATATGGGGTTAAATGTATATGATATGGGCCCAAGGGGGGGCATATATGGGGTTAAATGTGTAATGTGTAATGTAATGTGTAAATGTATATGTAATAGGGTCGGTCTAATAATAAATGGACCACATGTGGAATGTATGAATAGGTATATATATAGAGGTCATGTAGTCATTATTGACGACATATGAATGGTTAAGTATGAATGTATTTGGGTATTTGGAGGCAATTCTCCTATTATTTAACGAGTTATTGTGTAACTTATCTCTCTTATCTATCTTGGAGTTGTGCTCTACGCTCACATTGGTGTACACAGTGTGTACTTCAAATTTATTGTGATATTTTAAGTATTTGGCACATAACAATACCATTCATGAAATGTAGGGAAATATCAGAGGGATTCTTTGTGCACACACACACACACACACACACACACACACAATCCACTAAAACCAAGATTGGTTTGTCCGGCCTTAAGAAAAATGACAAGGAATTAATTGGTTTGCTTTAGAATTTTATTTCTATGATGAAAAATATTGGAAATAAACTTTATTAAATCTCCACAGTTTTGATGGGTTGACATGTTAAGAAGCTTGATATTGTTACAAATATCTTGAAATTGAGATTTGATGTGACATATGCAGAACATTCTAAGAGAAAGCGGTTTTCATCCTTGTGTTGGCGTTGGAAGTCACTCCTAGATTGTAGTAGGAGCAAAGCCCGACGTCCATCAGTTTTATGTCACGTTTGTTTATAAAGGGGTGATCGGATGGAAGTAAACTCGGAACAGTATCGTTCTAACTTAGAAAATTGGGCTAGAACAGCAGTGACACATGAGGTCTTGACATAACTTAAGCTAGTAATAATGATAGTGGTGAGTAAGCGGGGAAGAGAGAGGGGAAATAAAGTCTGCTCTGGACGTCGGGTCTTCCAGCAGCCTTCACAAAAGAGGAAAAGTCTCGGCTATGAGATCCTCTCAGAGCCGAACAACTTCAAAATGAACCCAAGAAGATTGCAGAACTGATAAAATCAAACCTACATAATATAGCAATGTAACACCCGACTAGATCATTCATGCCCAGGATCTTAGATTTAGAGAAAAAGGGAAAAGAAGAAGTTGGCTGCCATTAAACAAGAAGTCTCAAATGTTCCTCTATAACCAGAGAACAAGAGGCTGGATTAAATCTTTACAATCGAGAGCTGTGTTCTACCATCGATAGATTACAAAATGGAAAAATTGCCTACATATACTCAAAGAAAAATCACAACAGCGAAACCGAGACACTGTATTAAAAACATTGTGTCTGCATGTTCACTGACAATCTACACATGCAGTCTCTGAACGATCGTGCACTTATGATAGACGCAATCGAACTCCTGACAGTCCTACGGATGAACCGACAAGCTTTTAATTCATTGTCGGACTTTCCATTTATGGCGGAGACGATGTCTAACCACCACCAACTACCTCAATAACTGCTTCCTTGGGATTGAGAATGGCCCGACCGACTCTACACTTTTGAGGCGTGGGGTCCTTCTCGTGCTACCACCTGGATTGGTTGAACGGCCTGATGGATAAGACATGGAGGCCAGTGCGAAGGCTGGGGTGCATAATTGGAAATAGTGGATGGGTGGAAGTGACATGGAACGCGGAGCTCAAGTGGATAAGGAGTTGAGACGACCATACAGATGAAGGCGAGTGGGAGAGAAAGAGAGACACATGGCAGTAGGTGAGTGGGTGATGAGATGGAAAGGGGCCATGTGGACGGGGGGAAGAGGGTTGTGGCACCTGATGACGAGGCAAAGTGCCATGGGAAAATGACAGGGAAGCCGCAAGGTGGCGAGCCCAAAGGAAGGAGGAAAGATGAGTTAGAGGATGAGGGAGAGAACACCTAGTAGGAAGTGACAGGTGGAAAGGAGAAAAAAGGGGAAAAAGGGATGGGCCAGGATGGCGCTGAGTGGAAGGCGTACGGTGGAAGGTGGAGGATATTGGAGACGTGACAATGCGGGGCCCGCCGAGAGCCGCCAATTCCGGACCCCCCCCTTTGTTAAAGGTAGAATGGCAAGGGGGGTCTGAAATCCGACCTTGACCGCAGATCTGGGCGCTCTGATCTAGGTCGTTGAGAGATGCGCAGCCAATTCCGGACCCCCCCCCCTTCCTTAAAGGTAGAATGGCGAAGGGGGTCCGGAATCCAATCCTGACCGCAGATCTGGACGCGCAGATTCTGGCCACCCAGATTTTCTCATCGCTTACCTAAATATGCAATTGCGCCCCAACATAGGATAAGTGGGTTTTTACTCCGCCGCTTGCCCTCTTTTCGCCAATGGGGGGTGCCTTTTAGGAAAAATACCCCTCTTACATGTTTAGGTGCTAACATTAGGCTCCATGGGGGATAGAGTCGTCCTTGTGATGCTCTAAGGACTTTTTTGCAGTTCCAGTGCCTTACTGTTGGGCTATGGAGTCATTTATTAAGCCAAAAATAGAAAACAATATTTACAAAAATAGAGGAGCTGTCTCCGGCTCAAAAAAAACATTTTTTCAAGAAATGTCGATTCACTGGGCCATTAAAAACTTCTTTGCCTTCCAAATCCTGCAACCTGTAAGTGTTGTTTGAGAATACTTCAGAGATTTTGAAAGGCCCAATCCAAAGGGCATCAAAATTATTGTGTTTGCCTCTATCCTGCCTGGGTGCATCCCACTTGAGCACCAGATCACCCAGCTCGAAATCCTTTTTCCTGATCTTCTTGTCAAAGGCTTGTTTGATCTTTTGTTGATAACTGTAGGCCCTGTTCATTACCTGCTCCCTGATCTACTACACCTCCACCATTTGATGAATCCCTCTAAACATATGGTCAGGCTCTCCTTCAAGGTCCTGAAAGAATTTTGCCACAAGTAAAACGAGTTGAGTAGGAAAAACAACCTCCGTCCCATAAACAAGTTGGAAAGGTGAGGTGTTCAGGGACCTCTTTGTGGTCACTCGATCAACCCATAGAGCGAAATTGAGTTTTGAATCCTAGGCCCTTTTATTGTCTTCCAATAATCTTTTAATGAGCTTGATCATGCCTTTATTAGAAGACTCTGCTAGTCCATTTCCTTGAGGATAATAGGGAGTGGAGTGAACTAGTGAAATCTCAAACTGTTCACAGAACTCAACCAGAGGCTCAGACCTGAAAGAGGCGGCATTATCGGTGACAATTCTGCTAGGGCAACCAAATCTGGCTATGATGTCCTCCAGGAAGCTGATAATTACTTTGTGAGAAGTAATCCCGGTGGGGGCAGCTTCGATCTACTTGGTGAAATAGTCTGTCGTAGTCAGGAACCATCTGTGTTGGCCGCTTGAGGGAGGATGAATTTCTCTAATGAAGTCCAATCCCCACTACTGAAAGGGTGCCGAAACTACTACAGGCTTTAGTCGCAGAGATTTGAGTTGTTGCTTTCCTGAGAACTTTTGGCATTTGATGCAAGCTCTAATTCCTCTGCAGACATCAGCGAATAAAGTGGGCCAGTAATACCCAGCCCTGAGGATTTTGTGAGTTGTGGTATTCCATAAATGATGACCACCACAAAGGCCACTATGGAAATCAAACATAACTTTCTGGGCTTCTTGTTGATTCAGGCACCTTAAAAATACCCCTAGAGGGTCTTTCCAGTATAAATCTCGGTCAATGAGGCAACATCTGGCCACCTTGAGCTTTAAATATCTTGCCTTGCTCTTTCCCATTCTATCTGGAGGCTTCAATTCTTGCAAAAAATACAAAATATCTTTGTACCAGGTGCATTCTGCTAGTGAGAAGTCACCCTGAGAACTCTTGTTGGATGACTCAGCTTGCTGATTTTCTGAACAGTCATTGATGAAGCTAATCCCCAAGGCTTCGCAATTGGATTCAGCCAGCACCCTAGCTAAAACTTGCCCCTTTATCAACTTGGTGGGCTTAATCTCCAGATCAAACTCCAGGATCTTGGCAATCCATTTACCTCTTCTCCCATCTATGTCAGGATGTATAAGAATGTCCTTCACAGAGGCTGAAGGAACGTATGCAGTGACCCTTGAGTGCAAGACATAGACTCTGAAAGCTTTGAGAGCTTTCACCAAGGCATAGGCCTGCTTCTCCATGATCTCGTATTGGACTTCTACATCTCTCAATGCCTTGCTAAAGAATGAAATGGGTTGTTCTCGTCCTTCCTCATTTTTCTACAATAAGACCGCTACTACTGTATCAAAAGAAACAAAAGAAAAAATCAGGAAATCCTTGAAATAATCAGGACTGATCAGCACAGGTGCCTCGGTCAATGCCTTCTTTATTTGGATAAAATATTCCCTGGGTTCAACAGTCCATTTAACTTCATTTCCTTTCCTAAGCATGGTTGTGATGTGTTTCACCATCTCAACGAAATTTGAGACGAACCTCCTCAGAAAGTTAATCTTCCCTAAGAAAGCTTGAACTTCCTTTCTAGACTGGGGAAGTGACAGGGTCTAAATTGCCTCTACCCTGTTGGGATCAATCCTTACTCCTTTTGTTGATACTATATGACCTAACAGCTTCCCCTCCTTCATAGCAAACAAAGATTTATTGGGGTTTAAGGATAGGCCAAACCTCTGACACTTCAAGAAAACTTTTCTCAGGTGACAACAATGCTCTTTGTCTGATCTGGAAAAGACCGTGATGTCATCCAGATAGATCACCACAAACTAATATTTCTCCCCAATGAAGGCTATATCCATGGCTCGCTAAAATGTTGCTCCTGCATTCATCAATCCAAAAGGCATTTTGGCATACATGTATGCCAAAATGCCTTTTGGATT
>SNQJ01S0036497.1:27564-52529 GCA_010110895.2 Picea sitchensis
AAAGTCTAAAAAGTATTTCAGTCATCATTTCGCATCTTCTGACTTCATACTTTGGGGGGCATTCTGTTACACATCAAAATTACTCAAATGGATAAGTGTCGCATATTCCTCTCAATTGTCGTAAGTGTCGCAACTTCCTTACAACTTTCGCAAGTGTCGCAAGTTGGTCACAAGTGTCGCAAATGTTGTTGAATCATACTGCCATGATGACGACACTAAGGAGGTACTTGAAACATCTTATATACTTGGTTTGAAGAAGGAGAACTGGTTCACTGGAGTCAAACATTTATTAACACCTGAAAAGAGCTTCCAGTCAAGAGTTTTGAGGGTGAACGCTCCCCTGAAATAGCCTTAGGAGCGCTGGCCTCAGGGAGCGTTATAACGCTTCCTTACCCCTCTGTAGGAGAACCACCCTCTTTTGAAGTGCTGGTGCTCCCATTAAGCCTCTCTGGGAGCGTTCTAGCGCTCTGATGCCCCTTTTGAAGGAGCGCTCCCTAATCTGGGTCAGTTGTTAGCCCGGTGAGGAGAATAAGGAAACGATCTTTCAAGATTAGGAGGCAGTTGTACTCGAATTCTTGGTTTCATCAAGAGATCCCTGATCTAAGGAGGAGGTTCCCAACTTGTTCTAAACATAAATCAAGAGGTTAAGCTCCTCCCAATCTATATAAACAAGCTCTATGATGGTGGAAAGGGGGAATAATTGCTAGCATGAAACCTATGGTCTCATAGGAAACACACAGTCAGCCAAAGGAGAAGTGATCAGTGAAGCTGCTATCAACCAGGTTGTGGATCTTTCGAACAAGGGTTAGACGAAGGGGACTTGACGAAGCTGTCGCATTCGCATCTATGATTGTAAGCACTGTTGTCGTTATTCTCATTAATATGACACGCTTGGCCTGTTTCTTTCTAGTTTGTGTCTGACGTTACATGAACTTGTCATTAATTGATAGATCTGTTTTCAAGCTAATATCAATAGAGTAGGAAGTGGTCGTATCTTGTTTGCCTGCAGAACTCAGCGAGGAGCAAAAGGATTGGAGCGCAACTCGGAGCGTGCAGGGACAAACGTCGATTACGAGGTACTTCTGTTATCCTTCCTTCTCATGTATTAGTTTAGATAGATTTGAAAGGAAGTTAGTGTCCACGTTAAGCATTTTTCTGTCTAAGGTTAAGGTCAATCCTTAGAGACGATCTACCTGTCCGCAGGGAGATTTTCCTACAACAATATGTACCTGGTTTAGAAAAGAATCTTGTATCCATATCTTACTTATAAGACAAAGGAAAAATAATGGCTTTCGTAGATGGAAAAGTGTTATCTTGGCATAAAGACTCCAGCATAGAGAATGCTAGGGTTATTGGAACTCGTGAAGGAAATCTATATAGACTACTAGAACAAAATGAAGAATCTCTTGTACATGATGAATTCAATTCCAATGAACTTTGGCATAGAAGGTACGCTCATATTAACTATCAAGCATTACCTTTTCTAAAAAATATGGTTGAAGGAATACCAAAATTGCAATCTACACATGAAGGAATTTGCAAAGGATATGCTCTTGGAAAGAATGTCAAGAAACCATTTCCAAGAAGCAACAATAGATCTAAGGAGATTCTAGATCTAATACACTCAAATGTTTGCAATCTGATGCCAGTCAAATCTCTAGGAGGTTCTCTTTACTATGTAATCTTCAT
Source organism: Picea sitchensis (assembly GCA_010110895.2). NCBI lineage: Eukaryota > Viridiplantae > Streptophyta > Pinopsida > Pinales > Pinaceae > Picea > Picea sitchensis. The sequence continues at coordinate 29,254 of SNQJ01S0036497.1, forward strand.
AGATGATTATTCAAGAAAGACTTGGTTATATCTTCTGAAGACAAAGGACGAAGTATTCAACAAGTTTCAATAATTCAAAGCAGAGATAGAGAACCTCACGAACAAGAAAATCAAGACCTTAAGAATAGATAATGGAGGAGAATACACATTACAGGAATTCATTGCATTCTGTAAATTAGCAGGGATTAGGAGGGAGCTGAATGTTCCTCATAACTCTCAACAAAATGGTGTAGCATAGAGAAAGAACATATCTATTGAAGAAACCGTGAAGGCACTACTAAACGATTAAGGTTTATCCATGTTCTTATGGGGAGAAGCAGCCATGACAACAATATATGTCCAGAACAAAAGTCCTCACCACATACTAAAGGACATGACTCCAGAAGAAGCCTTCTCAGGTAAGAAACCTAATGTGGAAAACCTAAGAATATTTGTATGTCATGTTTACTCTCGCATTCCAAAGGAAAAAAGGAATAAATTAGAACCCTCGAGAAAGAAAGGCATATTTGTGGGAAATAGTGAATCATCCAAGGCTTATAGAATCTATATTCCAGAACAACATAAGATTGAAGTCAACAGAGATGTGACCTTCAATGAAAATATGGATTTCAAGAAATCCATAGAAGAAACTATAGAATAAAGCATAGAAAACCAGAATGATGAAAAGGAGCAACTTGATCATCCCATGCAACCATGTGAGATTGATACAGACATCATACCTAAGACCAAGAAATGACCAGCTTGGCTTGAAGCCACCTTACAAGAAGCATAAGGACTCAAGGTCGTAGATGGGACATTCAGAAAAAGTAAGAAGCCTAAAAGATTCCCAAGCTATGTAGCATGTATGACAAAGCTTCTAGATGAAGAACCTACCACATTTGAACAAGAAGTTCAAAAGAAACAATGGAAAGAAGCTATGATGGAAGAACACCAATCCATCATGAAAAATGATGTATGGGAAATTGTGCCTAGACCTAAAGAAAAATAAGTTGTAACTTCAAAATGGGTATATAAGATCAAACATGCATCAAATGGAAGTGTGGATAAATATAAAGAAAGGTTCGTAGCTAGAGGGTTTTCCCAGAAGGAGGGAGAAGACTATGATGAAACATTTGCTCCGATTGCTAGATATACTTCCACTAGAGCTATCATATCTCTTATCGCTTCCATGGGATGGAGTTTACATCAGATGGATATAAAAACAACTTTCCTCAATGGAGAAATCGAAAAAGAAGTATATATTGAACAACCTCAAGGGTTTGAGGTACTTTCCAGAGACACTCATGTTTGCAGAATAAAGAAAGCCTTATATGGACTCAAGCAAGCTCCAAGATCCTGGTATGCTAGAATAGATAGCTATCAAACGAGACTTGGTTTCTCCAAAAGTCATGCAGATCCAAACCTTTACTACAAAGTCGTGAACAATGCACCTTTGATTCTACTACTATATGTTGACGATCTATTCCTAACAGGTGAATAGTCTCTCATCATCCAGTGAAAAAAGGAGCTAGCTTCTGAGTTTGATATGAAAGATCTTGGTATCATGCATTATTACTTGGGACTAGAAGTATGGAAAAAGCATGGTGAAGTATTCCTTTGACAAGGAAAGTATGCAATAAAGATTCTCTAGAAGTTTGGAATGATGGATTGCAAATCCATGGACACTCCTATGACTACATATATAAGAAAAGTAAGAGATTTAGATTCTGATCCAGTAGATCCATCACTATATCGAAAATTGATTGGGTCATTGATGTATTTGGTAAATACTCGACTAGACATTTTCTTTGCCGTGAACACACTAAGCCAGTTCTAGGTGGAACCTAGACATGAGCATTGGATAGCTGCAAAGCATGTCTTAAGATATATTCGTGGGACAATAAACTATGGTCTAATATATACCGCATCCAGTGATATACAACTTCATGGATTCATAGATTCATATTGGGCAGGAAGTGCAGAAGATAGAAATAGTACTTCAGGTATGTGTTTCAGCTTGGGTTCCCAAATGATATCTTGGGGCAATAGGAAACAAAAGTATGTCGCACTCAAAAAAGCAAAAGAAGAATATATTGCAACATGTGAGGCATGCACAGAGGAAATATGGATGAGAAAGATAATCTCTGATTTATTTGATCAAGTTCCAGATTCAACCATAATACACTGTGACAATCAGAGTTATATAAGGCTATTAGAACACCCAATGTTTCATGAACGATTGAAACATACTGAGATCAAATACTACTTTTTTCGAGATAAAGTCTAGGAAGGAGAAGTAAAGCTCCAGTATATCCCCACAGATGAGCAGACACCAGATATCCTGAGAAAGCCTCTGTCCAGAATAAAGTTTTCATATTTTTGAGACAAATTGGGGATCGTGGAAATAACTCCCTTAGTTGAAAAGGAAGAAATTACTCTCCAAGTTGGGAGGGAGCACTGAAATTTTATTGAATTAAGGACAGTCATTTTCAAGTTTGAAAAATGGTCCATCTTGGGTGGTTCCTTTCCAGATTCGGAAAGTGGTTGAGATTTCTGACGGACAGGCATTTTCCAGTTCGGAAAATGGTCCAAATCGAATGGTCATTTTTGTAATGAAAATGGTTCGATGGATTGTTGATGTACCATAGACAACGATTTCCCATTGTGGTTAACATGGGGAATGGTCTAGGGAAGTCTCTCTTCTTGAGGGTTACTTAAGAAGACTAGCCCACCTCATTGGACAATGATTTCCCATTGTGGTTAACATGGGGAATGGTCCGTTTTGGTGGTTGGTGCAGGACAATCATTTCCTTTGGAAATGGTCCAAACAATCATTCCTTAGGGACAATTAATTCTCTCCAGGTTTCACTTTGTTTAGTGTCGGAGGAATGGCCCAGGGTGGGGAATGGTCCAGGTTCAACAATCAGGGGAAGACATTCCTTAGGGAAGACTCATTCTCTCCAGGTTGCACTTTGTTTAGTTCCGGAGGAATGGACCAGGGTGGGGAATGGTCCAGGCTAAGAAATCATGACATTTATTCTTCCTTTATTGAGAATAATAGTCCAGATAACCCATCATTGATGTTTTACTCTGAGGGAAGATGCTCTTTCAGATCTCACAGATGTGAGTGAAAGAATGGCCCAGATTGCTATAGTGGGGAAACCCCTCTACGGAATACACCAGGGTTCTAAAATGTAGGCAGAGCTAACTGTCTAAAGTCTCCTACTTTTTATCAACTATCCCGACGTTATCCCACAATCATACATAAAAGACAAAGTACAGGGATCCGGTAGGCATACCTTAAACTCTGCATCCGGTGTCGATCCCTTTGCGCTCGGTTGTTTCCTGACTGCAAGTCTCCTCCCAAGGCTGACCTGCATTCACCAAAAGAAAGACAAGAAACTAAAAGCATGCATTCTATGTATGGATTAGTGGGTTAGACATCATAAGAAAGAAATGTAAACAAATCATAAATATTTAAGACGTCATTTGGCGGGACGAAAAAAGTACTTCTTTATATTAATCTCACAAAAGTCATTTACAACATGAGACCGACATTACTCCTCGAAATTAGTCCTGGGCTCCTCTTCACTATGCACCAACTGCTTCCATGTGTTCTTCTCCTCTTCTGTTCTCTCTAGGGAAATGAAAAGGATTTGCAAAGGAGGAAGATGGCATTCTGGATCAAACTCACAATGTGGTTGCAAAATATTGGGGCAATGGGGGAATATTGAAATGGGTAGAGTTTCTATGCTCTCATGCCTCTTCTTGGAATGGGGCCCCAACATCTTCTTTTATAGGCCAAAAGAGATAGTAACAGTTGAGGTGATTGGATATGGGCGGTCAAACGGTTAAGTAACGGCCCAGAAACCCGTTTCCATGTTCAATTTTCATTTTTCACGATTTTTTTTTAGTGTACAAGAGCTGTAGTGGTGCAGCAAATGTGTGTATGCGGGCAACTGTAGTGGTGTAGGGCGCATACACCTTCAAAACAATGGTTTTTAGAAGAGTTGTTCAGTGATGGCTTGGAAAAGTTAGCAAGTAAGATGGCCTGATGCCAGGTATGCATGTCTGGTGTAGTTTAGGGTTATAACATATGCCCCCTAATGTGTGAGGTCAGAAGAGCATCTGATGGCCAAAATACATTACAAATCTTCACCAATGTACAGAGCGAGTGAGCCCAGGGACCAGAGTTCGGGAGGTGCCATCTGCAAAATAATAATTTGTCTCACCGAGGTGGGAAAACCCATGCTCGGGATGAAATAAAAGCATGGTTGCCAATCAAATACACTACATATCCATGTCATATAACTATATAAAGTGTAGCCGTGAGAAATACACTGCGGATCTATATCTCAAAATCAAATATATACATGTATAGTATCCATATTCAAGAAGCCAAAGATGCTTGATGGTTGGAGATGAGGTCTTAAGAGCTCAAGCAACAACTTCAAAATCTTCAAAACTCGGGTAGGAGTATAATATCAGTGTACGAATTCAATACCCAGAGGTCTTCGACGACTCATTGGGAACATATAAGAGGATATCGATGATCAGGTAGAGAACTTCATTGATTTCGAACAAGGACTTGATTGGTATTTCGGGGTGGCCGAGAGTGAGAACAAGAGACAAATTGTAGAAGGGATGACTCAAGTTTAATAAAAATTCCCTTGGACAAAAGCACAAAAAAATCTGAGACTTAGGCAACATGGTATTGACATAAGTTCACAATGCAGGAGGCAACGCGAACTCTCCAAATGTTTGGAAGGATAACCAAACGGAGGAGGACACAACTCTATGTAGAGAGAATAGCTTCCTAAGGTCATATTGAATCCTAGAGCTTGACGAACAAACGAAAGGATGTGCTTTTTCCAAGGATGACTCATTGTGTTGTTAACAAAAACAAAATACTTTTCCCTTCCTCTTTTTGGGGTATATATATATTTGTCTTTTTCAATAATTTTGGGAAGCTTTGAAAAATAATAACAAAATGCTACGTTACAAAGGAGGATCGAGTGTCACAGACATACTAGTTCCAAGCACAAGGAACACACTGATGCTCAGAGAAAGGGGACATATGCAGGAAAAGGACACTCGGAAAAAAATCCTCCATGGGTCAAGGTGTCAAGACTCAGAGACAAAGTGCTACAAGGCATGTGTATAAGGCATGATTCAAATGGTTCAGTTGAGAGCAACATGGAGCTGGCATTAGGCCAAAGAAACAGGGATGCAAATGCGATTAATAAGACACAATGATAACATCCTTCGATGTAATTTTAACGATCCCAGAGAAGGTAAGATTGACGGTTTTTCTTTTTTAGAGATTTTGAAAAAGCATAAAAGGAGACTCTACTGAGGTACCTTTTTTCGAAGGTAGTCTATTCGGCTTGAAAAAGGGGTAAACTAGCACCGAACAGACGTCTATTCAAAATTATTTTAACGAATGTGACAAAGACAATAGGACTCGACAATATTTTCATTTTTAAGGAGTCTGAAAAGAGCTTAACTATGGACTTCATAAGGGGTGTTCTTCTGGATCAATTTAACGAGTGTGAAGAAACAAGGTCACTCGACCATCTTTTCAATTTTAGGGAGTCTGAAAAGAGATTAACTATGGACTCCATAAGGGGTGTTCTTCTGGACCAATTTAACGAGTGTGAAGAAACAAGGTCACTAGACCATATTTTCAATTTTAGGGAGTCTGAAAAGAGATTAACTATGGACTCCATGGGGGTTCCTTTTCCATAAATTTAGTCCCTCAGGCCCGAAAAAGGGTTAAATCTATACCTGAGAATACTCTTCTAGAGAATTGAGGCTCCTAGAGTATACCTTTGTTCATACGTTTGACCATCCAAACCGAAAAAGGGGTAAACTACCGTCGGACAGACGTGCCTTTGAATTTTATTTTGGTGAGTGTGAAGGGCAACAAGATTGCTCGACAATATTTTCATGTTTAGAGGGTCTGAAAAGGGCTTAAAAGAAGACCCGTTGTGTTTTGGAAGTCCCGGGGGTGAGGTCAAGAGTGATAATGAATCATGAAAGTGAGGCTCAAACTCGTAATTAGGGACAACTAACAGGGACTCCCGAGCCTATGATCATTAACGACAACATGGACACCAAAATGCAACCAGGATCTACCTAGGGAATCCATGTGAAGGTAGGCTCTACCACTAAATTACGACACTTCTAGAGAAGGAGTGAGGGTTCCGTGTCACAATTCGGTGGTATCGATCCTATGGCAAAGAGAAAAAAGACAATGAGGTGCAACAAGTGGAGGTGGAATCCTATCTTACATGCACAAAGTTGGAAAAACGACTTTTTACCAAAAGACCTTTAAAAATGACCCAACTCTCAAAACAATTCCCAAATACCCAAAGTAACACTTATCGTAACATCCCCCGAGAAACTCAAGAACCATAGTAAACGATTTTCAAGCTAGAAAAAATGACAAAAGGGTCCCAAAAATGACAAAAAGGAGCCAAAAAGTCTATAAATAGAATGTTGGCAGCTCATTATCACCATTGTAAATTGAGAATTGACCAAAAGTAAAAAAACACCCCTTTGCCAAAAGAGTTGATTTTGGGAGCTTCAATGGACGAAACAAACTTCTGCTTGGACCAAGTAAGTACAAACTAGCCTCTCTTACATTTCCATCCTTCATTTTTTTTTTTTTGGCGGGGGGGCGTTGACCTTTAAAGAGGTTGGCCCTGCGTGTACACGGGATGTCCAAGCACATCCCGTGTGTACACACAGGCATAATATAATTTTCCCGTGTGCACATGCGACTGTCACCAAGACAACCCACGTACACCCTCAAACAAGGGGAAAAAATGAAAAGGCAAGAGTTAACTCTCTAAAATTTGGCATTTTCCAGGATGTATGTTCATTGGAGAGAGAGGGAGCATGAGGACATTGATTTTTTGGTCTCAGAGGACCCTGCTGCTATCGTTGTTTTATCACAATGTGGGTTGTTAAAGTTCTTGCAGTGTCTATTTATGAGGGCACAACCCAAGTTGCTATTTGATATATTACTGGCATCCTGACGCAGAGGCATTCATGCTCGAGGGGAAGTCATTGACTCCAACGACTGAAGACATTTACTTTTTGACTGGTCTCTCGAGGAGAGGGGATCCAGTCAACTTACGTACAATTCCCTCGGGGCCTCACAACATTGAGGAGTTGATTGGACTCCATTGCGAGGCTGGTACTGAGAAAGTAGGTTCTCAGGTGCCTATACATAAGATCAACAACCTATCACTCAAAGTGATAGTTCTACTCATTGGGTGGATCAATGGATCCGCGACATTGCATCAAGCTTCTCGGGTGCACATGCATTGTACAGTACAGTGCTTAAATGCACATATTTTCGACTGGAGTACAACCATGATGGATTGCATGAAGAGACAACTAACATAGTGTCAGATATGGGAGCACCAAAACTTTGGGTTTGGGACTATTTTATGTTCCTTTTTCTTCGAGAGGGTATGCAGTTTTAGTCCTAGAGATACTATATGAGGGCATGAGGCCTCTCTCCCAGCGCTATGCAGATGGGTGGAGCTATTTCCACGACAGGGGGGAGGGAGGACCATCGAGGCCTTCGATGGTAGTTTTTTTTACTGGTGGTCACGACAGATTCCGACAATAGAGGACTACCCCTATGTCGGGATCAAATTTTCTAGGGATCTTGACATGCCTGTACCTCCTGGAGTGGAGCGAGGAGGGATGGGTAAGTTTTTATTTTCAAAGTTATTTAATTTTTATGTCTTTTTATATATATCATTTTTTTTGTCTACTCGAGTATCTGACACTTATGTATATGTTATGTACAGATGTGGGACCATTGTGTCCAACAGACTTCTTGAGGACCAGGTGACATCCTCGACAAGAGGTAGGACCAGCAGCAGCAGCAGGGGGGCCTCCAGTCAAAGAGGCTGAGAGAGTATTGATACGGGTGGAGCGGAACCTCACCGCGCTCACTTGTACAGTCCCTATGGCGGAGATCGAGGATCTCCCATTGTCGATGCAACCTCACATAGTTGGGGTGCCACGGACCTGGGTCCAGCTCTTTTGGCATTTGGAAAACACTGTTGTTCATTATGGTAGGGCCAACAGGCCCCACCCTTAGCTAGGCTGGACTAATTACGTGACAAGAGCACTTTTTTTATATTTTTGAGGGCATAAGCCCCGTGACTCTCACTAGACATATTTTTGAGGCACTTGCACCCACCCATGTACTCTGATATTTTTGATATATATATGGATATTTTACATCTTTTTGTATCTTATGGATTACATATAGTTTACAAATGTATTTACATGTGTGTGTTTGTGATTTTTCTTACATGTGTGCAATATGCCAATCTAATAAATGATTAGCTAGGGTATCTGTGATTTGATTCAATCTCTTAGGAATATGGATATACGTAATGTAATCAAAGCTTCGTTCTAAGAGACGTACCTTAAGGAACCGTTAGTGTAGTGTAGGATCGTAAACGTGGTAAACCCCATTTAACTGGGACACCACCAGCTGAGCATCTAAGTAGACCCGGAGGTGAGATATACCATGCAAAAAAGAGTCATGAAGCGACTCTAAAAATATGTTGTATTCGACGACATTTTTTTTGGCGTCACCTAAATAGATACCTCATGAAGATAGCAACTAGCCTTGAGGTGTGAAAATCACCCAAGCTACAGAAGAAAGCCTCAGAGTGTGCCGGCTAGCACCATCTTCAAACCCAATGAACACCTCTGATTCACTTGACATCTGCCACAGTGAAAAATATGACATAAAAAAGGACACGTCCATAAAACCAAAAAGACAAAAACTAAAAGAAAATGTATAAGACTATACATATGTTACAAGAAGTCACTCAAGGCGACCCACCTACGAGTAATAATTCTTGAGGCAGAGCCCATTTCTAGGCTCCGCCAAAGCATTTCCCTCAAATTCCACCAGACGATAAGCACCCTTCTTTAAAATCTCTTTCACGATGAAAGGTCCGAACCACATGGGTTTGAACTTGCCTACCCCCAGGGGGTCCTTATCTTGGTCATAGACTAGGACAAGGTCACCTTCAGAGAAAATATAAGGAAATATGGGCTAATCATACTGACACTTGAATTTTTGTTTGTGAGCCTCATTAGCCAAGGCTGCTTCCCAACGCTGCTCAAGATATAATAAACACTCCTCAAGCGGTGAAGTGTCTAGCAATAAATGTACTGCCAATTTTAGAGAGGGGATCTGGCACTCTATAGGCAAGACTGCTTCTAGCTCGTAAACGAGTTGAAAAGGTGAGAAACTGGTTGTAGTCTTAACAGACATTCGATAGGCCCATAATTCCGAGTACAACATCAAATTCCAATTTGACTTGGCCGAATTGATATTTCGCTGTAGAATAGTCTTAAGGGATTTATTCATAGCTTCCACTTGACCATTCGCTTGTAGGTAGTAGGGTGAAAAATGTTCTTTCCTCAACCTAATCTTTGACGTTAAATCAAACATCATTTTGTTCTGAAAGTGACTGCCATGGTCAGTGACAATCTCTCTCGGGATGCCGAACCTTGCTATTATCTGGTTAAGAAAAGAGAGAGTTGTTGTCTCGCCGTCATCTTTAAACGTTGGCATAGCTTTGACCCACTTCGTGAAGTAGTCTACTGCTACGATGATATAACGGTTCCCCCTTGAGGAAGGAGGGTTGCATGTAGTGTAATCAATCCCCCACTTGTTGAAGGGACCAACTGTGATGAAGGGAAAAATGGTAGCGGGGTGTGCCCTCATCTTCCAAGAGAAGATATGACACAGGTGGAACTTCTTGATCGATTAAACACAATCTTTGATTAATGGCAGCCAAAAGTAACCGGCTCGTAGAATCTTTTGGGTTGTTTCCAACCCAGACAAATGACTGCCACATGCTCCGGTGTGGAAATCGTTAAGCACGATTTCCACTTCTTCATGAGTGAGACACCGGTGGAGGATGCAATGTACACCTTGACGATACAAAGTGTTCTCGAGTATGAGATAGTTCTTGTCCTGATGGCGTATACAACGACACTCATCACAAGCAGCAGAGGTGGGGCACTTTAAATTTTGGAGATAGACTAGTATATCTCCATACCAGGGGTTTGATGACGCGATAAAAAAATATATCTCCTTTGATAGGCGACTCCTCGGGAATAACATCACCTGATTCGACCGACAGTTCCGAAATGAGTTCCGCGAAGACCAACGACTTTTTGGAGTTCACCGATACAAAATCCAAGTCGAATTCTTGGAGGATAAATATCCATTTGCTGATCTTTCCTCCGATTACACGTCGTGTCAACACGTATTGAAACAGATTCACAATGACAATGATAGTGGTCTTGCGAAACAAGATATAATGACAGAACCGTTGGACAACATGAACGTCTGGCAACGCAAGTTTTTCAACGTGGAAATAATTGAGTTCCGGTCCAACCAGGCCTCGACCCAGGTAATAGATAACATATTGTGAGAGCAAATCATCCTCCTGAACCAAGACCATGCCGATGGTTGACTCTGCAGCGGCCAAGTACAATAATAAATCTTTATTATAATTGGGTGGCTGAAGCAGAGGGGTAGATGTGAGGGAGCATTTCAATGCTTTGAAAGAGTGTTGAGCACCTTCATCCCAATGAAAAGGAACATCTTTCTTCAGTAAATGCATGAAACCCTTTGTGATATCGGCATAGTTTGCGATGAAATGCCGTAAGAAGTTCGTTTTTCCCTGTAAACTCTGAAGCTGAGGGATTGTGCATGGGGAGGAAACTGAACTATTGCCTCAACCTTTATAGGATTGGCCATGATCCCTGTTGTCGAAACTATGAAACCAAGCAGATGAACCGATGTTACGCAAAAATTGCATTTTTTTGGATTCAAGCAAATCCAGTAGTAGCGACATCGCTCAAAGATAAGTCAGAGGTGTGCTGGATGATCAACTCTCTTACGAGATCGTGATGCTAAATCATCAAGATAAGCCTCGACTATGTGTTTGAGGTCATGGAAAGCAAAAGACATGGCCCATTGAAAGGTAGCTCCAACAATTTTCAGACCAAAAGGCATCTTCCGATAAGCGAATGTACCCTACAGACAAATGAAATCAGTTTTGTGTTGGTCTTCGGGTTTGATTTGTATTTGATTGTATCCCTAAAAAACATCCATGAAAGAAAAGGCCTCGCAACTTGCACATTCATGAACTATTTGTTCTATAAATGGCATGGGGAAATTATCTTTTGGACAGGCTTTGTTCAAATCATGGAAGTCCGTACATACGTGAATTTTACCCTTCTTTTTGTTGACTGGCATGGGATTTGACACCCATTGAGTCAATTGAATGGGGTAGATGAAACCAACTTTGAGTAGTTTCTCTACTTCAGCCTTAATAACTGCTGCTTTCCTAGGATTAACTGGATGAATCTTCTGTCGGACTGGCTTGGCATCAGGATATGTCATTATTTCATGTTCAATGATTCTTGGATCTATGCCTGGAATTTCCTCATAAGACCAGGCAAAAACGTCGCGAAATTCTTTAAATAAATCTGTGTAGATTCGAATCTCCTTAGGGGAGCAATCTGCTCTGATGAAGATATTCTCCACAAACCCAGGGATTCTGGAGATATCAATAGGTATCATTTTAGCGATGGTTTCCATATTTCCTTCAGTGTAAACAACATATGTAGACAAAGGATTCATAAGACAAGCCCTATCTCCAGTCATAGTCAGACTGAATTCTCTTGCTTCAATTCTTCTTAACTCTTGGAGAAAATAAGATCTGTGATGGAGATCATCCCAGGGTCTTTCCAGACTAATCATTGCCTCAATAATTGCCTCGTCTGAGGGAAATACTAAGTCTAAATAATTAGTATCGGCAAGGGAACCTTGAGCCCAAATAGGATCGAGAACTGGATCTAACTGCTGTGCGGGAGTCAGATTGGGGTTGATGAAAGATTGATAGACTATAGAGTACGCAAATTCTGTCGTGGACAAATGCATGGCCATGCCATGGTGCCCTGTCCCTTCCATCATAGATGATGGGGAAGGAAGAGTCCATGGATCGTTAAAGTAAGTTGTGAAAAATGAAGAGATTTGAAAGAGTTCAACCCTAGGCTGGTCAAGGACAATCGATATGTAATGGACATTGCTGGTCGGAGGTGGGTAATCAAAAGTACCCATCAAAGGTGGGCACAAACCAACCCCTACATTGACGATGTCGGGCTGAGGGTTATTAATCATCGCGACCGTAGATACCCCTTATGAAGGGTTAGGATGGGATAAGGATAACTGATCAATGGACATGATCCTACCCTCGTGTGGAAACAACTAGACCCGAAAAACTATCACGACCACTTCTTGCATAGCATAGGTCCAAATCCTTCCTAACAAGAGATTGTAGTTGAGAGACGCATTGATCACTTCAACCTTGACACACAAGGTCTTCCCCCCTAACTGCACAGGGAAAGAGGGGATGATTCCATGTGGTTGGAATGAATGATCGTCGAAAGTGGTAAGAAGAGTAGGTGACAGAGACAAAACGGGTTAGCCATTGGCCTTCCAACATGCCAAAGACATCACGCATGTCGAGGCACCCTCATCAACCACCATGCGAAAAATGTTCTGAGTAAAATTTTTCGTGGTGTAAGCCACTGCTATTTGAAACACCACGTGGTAAGGAAGATGAGGTTTTAAGTCAGTCATATCAAGCATGATCGTTCCTGGATTACAAGTCTCAATAGATCCTAAGGCATCTAACAGATCCTTTCTTTGGGAAGGGCAGCTCTGGAGGACTTCCAAAGTAGACATCGCACAAGGGGTTTGCGACAACCCCTCCACCATAGAGTAATTCTGGGCGGCCCCTGCGTTTGGGTTGTGGGAAGATTTCTTGAACGCACCTTTTGGGATGCATGCCATTGTTTCTCCCATCGTCTTCTCAATTTGGAGAGGAAGATATGGGTTTTCGGCTTTTTTACCCTTCTCAGAGGTGTTTGGAATTCCGTAGTTGCGTGTCCTAGTTGTTAAGTCAACGCTACCTTTCATCATGTACACATTCACGGATGAAGGATTACTTGCAGATGGAGGGGGTCCCTGACTCCCCCCTTCTGCGCTTGAAGAGGCTTGATTTAAATTTTTCCCATGTGGAAATGGATTCGTTAACACGACAAACTGCTGCTGTGCCAATAACTTCTGGGCCTCCGCAAGCCGAGGGCACTGGTGATTCGGGTGGTCTTATGTGAAAATATTACATAGATACTTCGACTTCTTACTTTATGTGTTGCCCCTGCTAGCATTATTGGTAGTTTTCTTATCCCCCTTACCCTTCTTTCGCTGTTTCTTCTTTCTGTCAGGCTGCAGAGTGGCCTTCGGGTTTGTCGATTGCACACTGTGTACATTCGACATTTGAGTAGGGGGAGCAGCTGAACCAGTGGTCTGGCTGGTCGTTGTCTGCTGTATTGACAATTGCTTCAATTGATTCTATAGATAATAAACGACCTTCTTTTTCACTGAACCAAAAATACCATTGGCATGTGGTCCAGATCTCTATCTGGTCTTGTCAAGTATCGACTGTGGTGCATCCGGCAAAACTTCGTAAAGTAAACCAGATTGAGAGTAAATAAACTCTAGTTTTTGAGATCTCATTGTCACTTCTTCTTCTGAAAAGACCCCCGAGGTTGTGACATCTTTAGATAACTGGGGACCAAAGACTTAAGGAAGCACTCAAGCAGGAATGCTGGTGGGACTGGTACTTTTATCAAACTCTTCTGGCCTCTCGATTCTCGGATGTGATCGGAGATATGGTCCACTTTTGTCTGCTCAAAGTTGGCCAACAATTCGGTGCCAACGTCGTATCTCATAGGTAATTGTAAATGGTTTAAGAAATCCATTGCCAATTCATTGAAGGAAGAGTATCTTGAGAGGTTGAGCTCAATGTACCATTTTGCAGCACTCTTGATGAGAGTGCGTTGAAAAAAATGCAACTGGATGGAGTCGTCTCTCAAAGAGTTGGACAAGCACCATAAATGGAAGGTAGTCACATGATCGCCTGGATCTTCGTTAGGCTTAGCTTCGAACTTTGGAATGTCTGAAGGAAAATTGGTCAGAATAGGAGGTCAATGTGGATTGTGACATATGGGGTTGTTTAATAACCTTTTCAAGTCTGACAAGTGCAGAGTTGCCAGAAATGGTAATTTGGGTTGTTGATTATAACCAGGGAAAAATGAGCCTTTAGTTTGGTTGGCACCAAGTTGCTAGGAAAATTTAGGTTGCTGGCCAGGGTTCTGTTAATGACCATGGTCATGACCAGCGTATGGATTTTGAGCTTGTTGAGACATCATTGGATAACTCCCATAATAGGACGTAAAGGGTTGGTCTTGCGTCACATTCTAAGGATTTTGGGAAGGGTTCCCCCCTGCCGATTTGATGGGCATAGGTGCTGAGCCTTTCCCGAGGTTCCATTGGCTATGGAAGGGGTTTCCCCTGGTTGACATCCCTGACAAGGGAACTGATCCCTGCCATAGATTCCAAAGTCCTTGTGAGGAAGGAATTCCTAAGTTTACCCCCTGTGAAGGAATAATACCCTGCATAGGATTTGGTTGTCCATAACCGTGGTTGCCCCCAGCCGAGACTGAAACTGACGAGAATGTGTTGTTACAAAACACACCGAACAAAGAGAACGATGTCAAACCTACCGACATTCTATAAGAAGGAAGTCCTTGACTACCTTCTCCAAACGAACTATAGTTTATGTTCGGCCCGATGGAGTGCTGGTGAGCACCGTCGAGTGAAGGGGACGAAGGAGGTATATGACCCCCTCCATAAGGGAAAGCATTATAGGGAGCTGAAGTGCCCCCCATGGATCCTTGAAGAGGAGCGTTAGAGCTCCCTGCCTCCAGACCTAAAGTCTATAGAGTGGAGTAAGAAATGACAGAGTGCATATCGAAGCCAGGCATCCCATATGAGAACATAGGTCTTATCACACTCTGGGTGAAAGGAGAAGTAATCCCTGCCATAGAAAGAAGTGGACCATTGCCCGAGGTAGAGGTGGTGAAAACCATGGTGGTTCAGACCGACGATGGTTGATTAGGAGGCAGAACACCCCTTGTGGTGACAACTATAGAGGGAGTATGAGAATTTCTTGAAGAAGTAGCAGCATTTGTCTCCATCGTTGCTTGTGACACCACCTAACGCTCGTAAGTTTTAACCTGTACGATGATGGGTGCCGATAGATCGATGATCGAAGGGTTATAAGGACCAAGAGCTTCCACTCTAAGGTCAACAATGGTTGGTTACTTCGGAATCAAATGTTTTCCTCTCAAAGATGGGTCGAGCTCATTTTCCTGTGGTCCGGTCGCCTCAAAATACCCTTGTTGGTCTAGTCTTTTCCTTAGCGGTGGTGGGGGTGACTCCAGATTAACCGGCGGTAGGCCAAGAAGTCTTCATGACTGGCAGAGCTCTTGATCCTCCATGGTGTGAGAATATAAATGACACACTAGGGCTTTCTATTAATGTTAAAAAACAACACACACTAGAAAAAGATCCTATGAGATAAGACAAGCAGATCACTAGCTAGTAGGAAGAACAATTACACCAACCAACATTAGAGAAACTTACCGGTGCAAGTGCAACTCAAATACGGAAGCACCCTCTGGGTATACTCTGCAAAGAGTGGCTCGATGTCTGCCCTAGGTACCACGGTAAACCCCCGTAGTCACCTTTGTAAGTCACTAAGATAAAGGAAACTAGGTTTCTAGCACGCGAACAATCACGAGGCGGGTACAGTCGACAGTCGGGTGGACCGCAATGAGAAGGGTATCAAGCCCAAAACCTATCAAGGGTATCAAAATAAAGTGTTCCGAAAGATGACTGAGGACCTCAAACGGATTCGAGATCCACGAAGATCCATGGAAAATGCGATCAATGGAATCCCAAGATACGCCCTCTATATGTGTTCCCCACTACGCTTGGTCCGACTTTGGAGGGGTTATCTCGGCTACCTTTCCTTATGCTACCTCATGTTTATCCCTGTGTTAGAGGGGGGTGCCAAATAAATTTCATGGTTACTGGACTTTCAAGCACTCCATAGGTCAAACTCTTATGTTTGTTTTTGTAGCCTTGAAGAGTTTCCTCTCCAATCCTAAATCAAGGCTCTAGCCTAGACTAAATTGATGGACCCTACAAACACGAAGTCTAATAAATTTTAATTAAGCGTTAATTTTAGTGGTTGTCTTAAGTCAAAAGGAACAAAAATGAAACCAGTGATGTTCTTTAAGAGACGAAAGAGAAGAGCATAAGATGAAACTGGAAACAAACTACTTCTTTCTTCACAAATAAAGATTTGCCAATTTAAACTCTTTAACCAAACTTTTCGTAACCACTTTTCTCAGATCTTTGAAATGAAAAACTTAAAACAAGATTTCGCTCGATTATGAGCTACTTAATTTTCTAAGCATTCAAGTAAAGAACTTAAGAAAACTTTCTTTTTCCTTGGTAAATGAAGCAACTAATCTAAACTACTTTACCAAACAAAGAAATGAAATATTTGTTTTTATTGTTTTATGCTTCAAAACAAGAAATTTGAAACTGAATTCTTTTCTTTTCTTCTAAAGCAAAAAAGGGAAAAATGACGACAGGTCAAGACCAAGAAATGAATTCAGGCCCAAACGCAGATCACAAGGAGTCACTGACAATACCAAATAGGCAGATCAAAGCAGACTCACAAACCTGTTTAAAAACCCTATCAAAGAAAACATAAGAAATATTTTGATGAAAAGAAAGCTATGTTGAGGCTAGACCTAGGCTACAGACTGCTATAATAGAGACCAGGGATAGATCAAGAAAACCCCTGAGAAGTCTGACTTTTGACAGGGAAGAGGATGATTGTCTCTTCTAAGAAAATTTTTCTCAACACATGCACGCTACTGACACTTCAGTAGCCATCATATGTACACGGGTTTTCCAAAGGTAGGGCACGTATGCACGCATGAAGGCCCACTACAGGCCACGTACACCTCTATAACTTCTCAAAAAGATGAAAACTAACAATCAAGCAAAAGGCAGGGAGTACTAGTATGGAAGACTAGCATCACTTAAAGACACATAAGCTTGCAGAAACTGAAAAATAGTGAGTAAACGGATTCAAAAACACCCAAAAGAAATATCCCCAAAGACCTAGAGGCTTCCCCAGTATGGTTGCCAATTCTGCTATAGCAGGAAAACCCCTCTACGGACTACACCAGGTTTCTAAAATGTAGGCAAAGATAACCGTCTAAAGTCTCCTACTTTTTATAAACTATCCCGACGTTATCCCACAATCATACATAAAAGACAAAGTACAGGGATCTGGTAGGCATACCTTAAACTCCGCATCTGATGTCGATCCCTTTGCACTCGGTTGTTTCCTGACTGCAAGTCTCCTCCCAAGGCTGACCTGCATTCACCAAAAGACAAACACGAAACTACAAGCATGCATTATATGTATGGATTAGTGGGTTAGACATCATAAGCAAGAAATGTAAACAAATCATAAATATTTAAGACGTCATTTGGTGGGACGAAAAAAGTACTTCTTTATATTAATATCACAAAAGTTGTTTACAACATGAGACCGAAAATGCTCCTCGAAATTGGTCTTGGGATCCTCTTCACCATGCACCAACTTCTTCCACATGTTCTTCTCCTCTTCAGTTCTCTCTAGGGAAATGGAAAGGATTTGCAAAGGAGGAAGATGGCATTCTGGCTCAAACTCACAATGTGGTTGCAAAATATTGGGGCAATGGGGGAATATTGAAATGGGCAACGTTTCTATGATCTTGTGCCTCTTCTTGGAATGGGGCCCCAACACCTTATTTTGTAGGCCAAAAGAGATAGTAACGGTTGGGGTGACTGGCTATGTGCGGTCAAACGGTTAAGTAACGGCCCCAAAATTCGTATCCATATTCAATTTTCATTTTTCATGATTTTTTGTGAGTGTACATGAGCTGTATTGGTGCAACAAGAATGTATACATGGGAAATAGTGGTGTAGGGCACGTACACCTTCAAAAAAATGGTTTTTATAAGAGTTGTTCAGTGATGGATTGGCAAAGATAGAAAGTAATATGGCTTGATGCCAGGTATGCATGTCTGGTGCAGTTTAGGGTTATAACATAGATGATTCAGTTTATATCATAACAATATTTTATGTGCAGGTTGATATCAAATGATTGCTATGGAGACAATAGAGAAATGCTATTGTGGTGGATATGTTCCACTGTCTGTGACTATGTGTCGTGGTTTGAGTAGTTGTGTACTACTATGGATAAACACAGTTGTGTTCTATCAGTTGACTTGTACCAGTTGTCATGGATATTATCCAGTCGGATAATAATGACAATGCATGTGATGCTACCAGTTGAATGATATGTTTTTGCTCAATACCATTATCGTTTATACCTCCCTAGCTAGGAGGGAGTGTTGATATTATGGTAGCTTCAGAAGGTATGAACCTCCATTGTGACCTTTGAAAATATTAGAATATTCTGGAAGAAAGAAAAGAGGTGAACATAACCCTAGAAGAGATGTTGACTGAGAGAGATAGTTAATATGAATTAATTAGTACCCAGAATGAGAAGTCGGCCCAGGCAGTCTGCCAGGATTACTATAAATACAAGGCACCAGTCTTTTATTTGACACACTTCTCAGAATTGTAGATAGGCACTTGTGTGCACTACAGTCTGCCAGTCTTGTGCACAAGTTCTGGAGAAGGTGCTACCACCAGTTCCGAAGTCTATTTCTTTTGTCTTTTGGGTTGGACTCTCTGATCAACTTTGGTTACTTCTTTCTTGGTGCATTAGCTTTGCTTGGCTATTGGATTGCTACAAGGATTATTATCTCTGTCAAGGTCAAGGTGCTCAAAGGGTGGCTTCGGCCTATGGTTGGGTGACAATAGTGATATTGTCAATGGTAAAATGAGCACATTCTAACACTAACATATTTTGGCGTTGTTGTCGGGGACGGAGGAACGAAGAATTTATCCCTGGGAGAATGACAACGATCAATTATAGATCTTGATGGTGAACAGGAGTTGGACACATTTTCTGACTGTATCATTCACCTAGTGACTCCATGAAGGAAGAAATCATTGGCAACTCCACTAATCCAAGATGTCGAAGGCTATGGAAGCTATTTTGGCACGGAGTTTTGCACCATTTAATTTCTCTTCTATTGCCGGTTTCCCTAATGATTCTCCCACTATAGATATATGGGGAGATTGCCTTCCACGGTTCAGAGAAAAGGATGAGGACAATCCGACACTACATTTGATTTAGTTTCATCAATGCATGGATCAACTGAATATACATCATGAAGATGTATTGATGAAAATGTTCATGTATTCATTGGATGGCTATGCAAGGAAATGGTACAAAACTCTTCATGCTTCTAGTATTTCCTCTTGAAAGGCCTTTCATGATGTTTTTTATTCACATTGCAATAGAATTTACCTCGTTGAAAGGATTTTTGAGCATTGTTGTGAGGGATATGCATTATATTCCCCTAGCAATATAGATGAAGAGGATGATTACATCGAGGAAGAGGAAGAAGATTCAGTATCAGTCATATCTTCTTCTAAATCTGTCTTACAGCAGGAATATTTTCAACATTCTAATCTTGAAATTCATAACAATGATACTTTAGATGCATTTGGAATCAATCTGAATGCTTATAATGGTAGTGACTATGATACAAATTTTGTTCCTAATCTATTTGAAGATCAGTTGTTGACTGAAGAAATTATTGTTGAAGACCATACTGTAGATGAGGAAGAAAAACCAGTAGTTTCAAATGTATTTGATGTTGTTTCATATGTGCCTTATGGTCAAAATTATGATGATGATAAAGCAACATGTATGCACTCATTTTTTCAATATGATCGTGAAGTAGAGGTCCTCGGTTTTCAAAGTTCAGATTTTTTTTCAAATCAGCCTTTATTTGATGAGTATGATGATGATCTTGAAGTCCTCAATCCAGATATTGAAGATATGACAAATTCTAACCAACAAATTCAAGAAGGCATTCATTCCATTGTCCATGAGAAGCCGGATCGAGTGTATGATAGCTATGCATATGAAGGTAGCGTGGAAGATGATGATCAACCTCTTGATTCTCATGATGATAATTTTATTTTGAACAATGTTATCAAAGAAGCATATGAGCAGGTTCTAGATGTTTTTGATAAAACAAGTGATCTTCAAATGAATTATTCTCTCATAAATGGAGAAAAAATCATAGAGCAACAATATGGATTCTTGTATCAGCCGGAGATGCAACATAATTGGCAGGATCCTGTGGTTGTCTACATGGAGTTTGTATTTTCACAGGTTCAAAGTTTTGCAGTTTTTGGAATTAGATAATATTGTAGTTGTAAGTATTGGTTGCCCATTAGATTTATGCTGCAAAAATTTCATCTTTTTTTTATTAACTCATTAATATGCAAATGGGTTGGCCATTCTATCACTCTAATGTTGGATTGGCTATATTGGCAATTTCATATCACATGATCAGCTTGCTCCTACTGGTTATAAGTAGTAGGATGATAGAATAAGATTGCATCCAAGAAGTTTGTTTTCAGTTTATTGGTATGATCAGTAATAAAGACTCCTTAAACCCAATGGAAAGACTACTTGCAGTTTTGTGGTTGTTATTTTTGGATTGCAAATAAAGGAATGGTTGGACAGGGAAATAATTACAGTAAAAGTTGATGATGATCAGGGAGATAAAGGCATTGGTCAACAAGATCTTAAAGTTTCATCATGAAGCTTGAAACTTTATCCCCAAAAGGAGCCAGTGTTAGTCCTTGATTTTGCAAATGACTGATAAGAAAACCTTTTCCCTACCCTATCCTTTCCTAGCTTTATTCTATGCTCTTTTTCTTATTCTATAGTTTTTAAAGTGTTCTTGCATTATCCTTTTTGAGTGTTTTTAACATGCATTAGTGTGATTAAGCTTAGAATTATACATTTAGGATCTTTCCATAAAATCATAAGTCCTTACCCTCCTTTTAAAATTTGAATTTTGGCTTATGGAAAAGGGCACTACAAGAATAACGCTATTCGTGTAGTGCCATGAATACTCATCATTTTTCATGTGCCACTTCACAAAATCATGTCAGAAGACACCCAAGATCTTATCCTAAATTCTAGCATGATTGTTGATTAAAGATCTAATCGTGTCCTCAATATTATACTTACTTGAAGAGATCGAGATTGTACTCATCCATCCTGAAATCATATCACAGGTTTGTTGGTTTCATGATCTGATTGTTGACAGGTTACGCCAAAAGTATTTCATTATAACTTTGTAGGTTGCCAACCTCGTCCACATCATTTTCAAAATCTCTATATTTCCTGCTGACGGAAACTCTAGAAAGACCCTGAAATTATGCAATAGGCATTATGGCGCCTAAGAAGAGAGGTGGTGGAAGAAGGAAGAGATGCCCATGTAATTTTTCAACCATTTTTTTTCTTCCAGAACACCAAGATACAAACTAGAGTCAAGGTATCCCACAGAGCCGGTTGAAGAAGGAGTGGCAAGCTGCCCTTATGGTGATTCACAGCCTGACAAATATGTCTAAAAGAATACAATCTCACCCTGCAACTGCCATTAAGAGTCTTTTTCACCATAGATTAATTAAATTTTTAGTTCTGTATGCATTGGATGAAGTGAATCATTCCTAGGATTGGTTACTAGAATCCATTGAACTGAAAGAACAAGAACCCAAACCAAAATTGTTTCCAAAGAAAAAATCAAGAAAGGAAAAGGGAATTTATAAAACCCATGTTGCTACAGAGAAGGTAAGTTATCCTATGGTTAGAGTCACTCAATATAGTAAGAGAAAACTACAATTGCAGCAAGAGACAAAGGTCTTATATAAATCTTTCCATTTAATGAAAACTACCAAAGCACAGAAAAAGAAGCAAAAAATAGAGGTAGAGTTGGACAGTCATTTGCTTGTTCAAAAAGATGAGCCTAAAGATAGTAAAAGAATCCATATCATAGGGTCTAATAAGAAAAAAATCAAGCAATCAAATCAGAAACAAAAGGAACTAGTTGCAAGTGATAAAGCTAAGCAGGTGAACAAAACAAGAACATGTAAAACTGTGGTGAATTGTCCTAGCAGGTCTAAGACTAGGGTAACAAATAAATTCAGGTTGAACTCAAAAGACCTCTTTAATCCTTATCTTAAGAAGGAATATGTAATTTTTATAGATGATAACAAAACAAAAAGTGCATGGGAGGAAAAATAACACTCACCTACTATTTCTTCATACAAGGAAAATATCAAAATAAGAAGGGCATAAATTAATACAGGCAATACTTTGTTTTTTCCCTGTTTATGTATTTATATTCAAGAGTATTTTCTGAAACGATGGAGATGAATTATTTGAAACCAAATATTTTTTTGTTGGGAATGACCGCCTACACAAAAACCTCTCTCGATTTTTACACATCTATCACAATTTAAGAGGTTTGAATATATCTTTGAGGCCTATTTTTCAGATATTTCACAATAAATGATTTCCTACTTTACCAATTTTTGGCGAGGTTTCAAAGCAGTTGGAGATGATGTTTTGGAAACAAAAAGAGGTTTTTTTTGGAAACATTCCCCTTCACAAAAACCTCTGTCTGTTTGTACACATGTATCACATTTTTGGAGATACGAAGAGATCTTTAGACCCTATTTTTTAGGAATTTGCGAGATTTGTTTTCCTAAAAAATCTCATGGACAACAGTTGATAAGCCACCTCATCAATTCGAATTGGAGATCAGATATGATCTCCTCCTCGATTATTTTAAACAAGATACTAAATATAGATGAGGAGTTTTTCAGATCCATATATTTTGGATCTTGATGAATATGTATTCTTTTTATATAAATAGGGTAGAAGGAGAAGTTATGTAAGGGGATGGGTTGGGAACCATTATCCAGTTTTGAAGAACACTCTATTGCAAAGACAACCATATATTTCAATTAGCACTAAATGATAAAGGCAATATGATGGTTATATTTCTAATTCTTGTCTATTTTTCTATCTTTTTCCTACTTGAATGCATGTTAATCTTCTGCAATGCATATGATGTATCTTGTTTATAAGTAATCCAGTGAAAACTTTACGGATTGTTTGTTCATAATCAGATTTTCTTTCAAGTATTTTTTTCTTGTGTCTTGAATGATATTTAGGATCATGAGTTTCATCTGTGAGTGGAAAAATTGAAATATTACATATTTCCCCTTTCTTTATATTGCTCTT